>OY747715.1:41860238-41967738 GCA_963556495.2 Valencia hispanica
GGTAGTTTGTGGCTGTTTTCACCTTCTTCGTTCCAGTGGATCAACTAGATCTAGTAAAAAAACTGAATGTGTTAAAGTATGAAACGGGTTGGAGTGTGTTTAGAATGTTGTGAAAGTTTTCCCACTGTTAATTTGAGTTTTAAAAATCACAATATGTAGTATTACTCATAGTATTGCGATATATCGAGATATATCGTACCGTCTCCTATGTATCGCGATACATATCGTATCGCCAGATTTTTGCCAATACACATCCCTAGACCTTATTATGGATCCTAGAATATGATTTAATGTCCTTTTAAAACTATAGTTTCATTGTCATTTCATCAATGTATTTGCTGAAGAGGGAGATTGTGCTTTATTGAACATTTTGAACAACACAAATGAAAATGCACTCAATTACAGCCACGGCTGGTTTGCCACCAAACACGTCAGAGACACAGCAAACATGTTAGACCCAAACAGAACTTTTTAGTCTTCATGCAAAAACACTGTGAAGGAAAACTAACACTGCACATGACCCTGAGTTGAGATGATTGGTAAAATAAGTCCACAGATTAAAATTTTGCTAACAAAACAGATTGAAAATCGCGTATCATTTTTCTTCTATTTCTTTAAAATGCCATACTTTGTGTTGGTCTATAACATACAGTAGATCCCAATAAAGTCCTTTTTTCCCCATTCAATTAATGTTTTAAGCCAGGGGCCTGCTGATTCACCCATAGTCTCAACCCTCATTTTCTGACACAGTTAAGCACATTTCACTTAATGTTTTCTAAGTTTATTTCTATGATACATGCAACAGCCATGGTACCAAAGTACATGGCCTTTGCTCATAGATCTGTATTTCTTTCGATATGTAATGCTGAATTACTCCAGATTGCTTCAAGTTAGCTGGAATTTTGAACTGAATTATTTTTTTGTACTTTTCAAGAGATCCATGACTTTTAACATTATTGGTAATAATGTGGACTGTTAAAACTGATTTGAATGGTTGCCTATGGCCTTCAGATTTGCTCAATCTTTGGATCATAGTGACATACCCAGTGTTATAGAGATTTGAGCTCTCAGTGTTTGACATTATTCACCTGGTCAAGTCAGGTCATGTGACCACTGATAATTAGGTGATGCAGTAAGCACAGTTGTCAATAACAGGTTTCTTCACTGATGTAATGTTTGGAAGAAATACAGTTCCTGTAGGTTCTGGTCCTGTTTGTTGTATCCATTGTAATAATCCACATTATTTTTCCATATTTTAGAAAGAACAGATAAGCAGGACTTGTTTCTCATGTTACTGGAGCTCATCATGTTATTTCTGTTCCCTCTCAGCACCTACCTGCATTATCTTTTTCTTTTACCTACTCTTCACGCGCTTCTGGCTGATCAGTGTGCTGTACGCCATCTGGTGGTACTATGACTACGACACCCCTGCACGCGGAGGCCGCAGAGTGCCCTATTTGTGTGGCCTCAAACTTTGGAAGTACATGAGAGATTATTTTCCCATCAAGGTGAGAGAAAGCTTTAAAAAAAGGCTGTTATGAATGTTTTCTTTATTTGCAAATTACATTGGGTTTGCATGTCAGAGAGAGGGACATCAGACCATCTCCCTCTGCTCATTCATTTTATCCAGAGGGTCATCTCAGTCCTCTCACCTGTAACAATCTTTTTTTCAGTCCTTGGCAGCAAATGAGCCTCTGATCAATCAAAGTTAACTGCTTTAAAGATGCTATAACCAGTGTTCTAGGTTTTACTACTGACACATGCACACTAACAGTAAAAACACAGCTGGGTAACAAAGTAAGGATTTTTGCAGCAGGATTTCATAAAGTGGTGCTGCACAGTGGTGCCGTTGGTAGCACTGTTGCCTCACAGCCAGAAGGTCCTGGGTTAGAATCCTTGCCTGGGGTTCTTCTGCATGGAGTTTGCATGTTCTCCCTGTGCATGCGTTCCCTCCAGGAACTCCGGCTCCCTCCCACAGTCCAAAAACATGACTATTAGGTTAACTGGACTTTCTAAATTGCCCTTTGGTATGAGTGTGTGCATGCATAGTTGTTTGTGCTGTATGTCTCTGTGTTGCGCTAAAATGGACTGGCGACCTGTCCAGGGTGTACCCCACATCTGGAGGGAGTCACCAGCCCAACACCCTCAAATGGATGGATGATGTACAGGTCCTCCTCAAAAAATTAGCATATTGTGATAAAGTTCATTCTTTTCCATAATGTAATGATACAAATTAAACTTTCCTATATTTTAGATTCATTGCACACCAACTGAAATATTTCAGGTCTTTTATTGTTTTAAAACTGATGATTTTGGCATACAGCTCATGAAAACCCAAAATTCCTATCTCAAAAAATTAGCATATCATGAAGAGGTTCTCTAAACGAGCTATTAACCTAATCATCTGAATCAACTAATTAACTCTGAACTGCTTGAAATCGAGACTAAAAACCCATCTGTTTAGAATTGCCTTCGAGTAAATGCTTGATGTCATATGTATGAAATGTGTTCACGCTCTCTTGCTTTTTTGATTTGTGTATCATGTGTAATGTGTGTTTTTTTAACTTTTAATTTCCAATGTTAAATTCCATGTGTTTTTTTTGTTTGTTTTTTAATCACCAAATCATGTAAAGCACCTTGAATTACCCTGCTGTTGAAAGTGTGCTATACAAATAAAATTCCCTTGCCTTGCCTTGCCTATAGAAGGCCAAACATCCAGCACCAAAACCATTCTAACTTGCCATTGGCTGTTTCTGCTCTTTTTAGCCTTTGCACAAAGCTGCAGGTGTATTTCAAGATGCCCAGTAGTTCCCCATGGATCAACAACATGCTTTATTCAGTCATGAGACACACCCTGCAGTTTAAATAAAACAGCACACTTAGTAATAGTTTCCAGATTCACATACCTCAACTGCAGCCACAAAACCCTGATGAGTTGAAAGGAGACACCATGGATACAGAGAAGGAGCAAAGAAGAGAGAAAAGGAGGAAGTTCAAACCATCTCCTCCTCCAGTCATAATGGGCAATGTGAGATCGTTGGCAAACAGGATGGATGCTCAGGACCCTCAGCAGATTAGTGTGCAAAAAAGGATTCTACATAAATGAACATTATGGACAACCCTGAGCATCCTCTACAGGTCCTTCTCAAAAACTTAGCATATTGTGATAAAGTTCATTCTTTTCCATAATGTAATGATAAAAATTAAACTTTCATATATTTTAGATTCATTGCACACCAACTGAAATATTTCAGGTCTTTTAATTGTTTTAAAACTGATGATTTTGGCATACAGCTCATGAAAACCCAAAATTCCTGTCTCAAAAAAATTGGCATATTTCATCCGACCAATAAAAGAAAAGTGTTTTTAATACAAAAAAGGTCAACCTTCAAATAATTATGTTCAGTTATGCACTCAATACTTGGTCGGGAATCCTTTTGCAGAAATGACTGCTTCAATGCATGGCATGGAGGCAATCAGCCTGTGGCACTGCTGAGGTGTTTTGGAGGCCCAGGATGCTTCGATAGCGGCCTGAAGCTCATCCAGAGTGTTGGGTCTTGCGTCTCTCAACTTCCTCTTCACAATATCCCACAGATTCTCTATGGGGTTCAGGTCAGGAGAGTTGGCAGGCCAATTGAGCACAGTAATACCATGGTCAGTCAACCATTTACCAGTGGTTTTGGCACTGTGAGCAGGTGCCAGGTCGTGCTGAAAAATGAAATCTTCATCTCCATAAAGCTTTTCAGCAGATGGAAACATGAAGTGCTCCAAAATCTCCTGATAGCTAGCTGCATTGACCCTGCCCTTGATAAAACACAGTGGACCAACACCAGCAGCTGACATGGCACTCCAGACCATCACTGACTGTGGGTACTTGACACTGGACTTCAGGCATTTTGGCATTTCCTTCTCCCCAGTCTTCCTCCAGACTCTGGCACCTTGATTTCCGAATGACATGCAAAATTTGCTTTCATCCGAAAAAAGTACTTTGGACCACTGAGGAACAGTCCAGTGCTGCTTCTCTGTAGCCCAGGTCAGGCGCTTCTGCCGCTGTTTCTGGTTCAAAAGTGGCTTGACCTGGGGAATGCGGCACCTGTAGCCCATTTCCTGCACACGCCTGTGCACCGTGGCTCTGGATGTTTCTACTCCAGACTCAGTCCACTGCTTCCGCAGGTCCCTCAAGGTCTGGAATCGGTCCTTCTCCATAATCTTCCTCAGGGTCCGGTCACCTCTTCTCGTTGTGCAGCGTTTTCTGCCACACTTTTTCCTTCCCACAGACTTCCCACTGAGGTGCCTTGATACAGCACTCTGGGAACAGCCTATTCGTTCAGAAATTCATTTCTGTGTCTTACCCTCTTGCTTGAGGGTGTCAATGATGGCCTTCTGGGCAGCAGTCAGGTCGGCAGTCTTACCCATGATTGCGGTTTTGAGTAATGAACCAGGCTGGGAGTTTTTAAAAGCCTCAGGAATCTTTTGCAGGTGTTTAGAGTTAATTAGTTGATTCAGATGATTAGGTTAATAGCTCGTTTAGAGAACCTCTTCATGATATGCTAATTTTTTGAGATAGGAATTTTGGGTTTTCATGAGCTGATGCCAAAATCATCAGTTTTAAAACAATAAAAGACCTGAAATATTTCAGTTGGTGTGCAATGAATCTAAAATATATGAAAGTTTAATTTGTATCATTACATTATGGAAAAGAATGAACTTTATCACAATATGCTAATTTTTTGAGAAGGACCTGTAGCTGTATTAACTGAAGCTGTGTGCTGACTCTTGATCGTTCCTCCTTGGGTCCAAAAATAATTACTTCAGTTTTGTTTCTATTCAGCTGGAGAAAGTTGTGGCACATCCATCCATTTATTTGGTCAATGCATTGATTTAGGGTTTGAATGGGTTCAGAGGCACCTGGTGACATTGTAATCTAGAGCTGAGTATCATCCGCGTAGTTATGGTAGCTAATGTTATTGGTTGCTATAATCTTGCCTAGTGGGAGCATGTAGATATTAAATAAGAGGGGCAACAGGATGGAGCCCTGGGCACCCCACATGTGATTTCTGTTCGTTCTGATGAAAAGTTTCCTATTGAAACATAGAAGTCCCTGTTCTTTAGGTAAGACTCGAACCAGCCAAGTAGTGTACCAGAGAGTCCGACCCAGCTCTCCAGTTGTTCCAATAAAATATCATGATCAACAGTGTCAAATGCTGCACCAAGGTCCAACAGAACCAGCACTGTGGTTCTACCACAGTCTGTATTTATGCGGATGTCATTGAATACTTTGACGAGGGCAGACTCGGTGCTGTGGTGAGCACGGAAACCAGACTGAAAAACATCAAAACGGTTTGTCATTGTTATGAAGCTATTTAACTGCTGAAACACCGCTTTTTCAATAATCTTACTGATGAATGGAAGATTAGAGATTGGCCTGTAGTTCTGCATTAACGTGTTGTCCAGATTTTTCTTCTTTAGCAGTGGTTTAATAACTGCTGTTTTTAAAGCCTGAGGGAAGACACCTGACAGGAGGGATGAGTTCACTATTTGAACAAGATCAGACCCAATAACAGGAAGAACGTTCTATAGAGAATATGTAAAGTTTGTACCAGTTGCCTGGAAACCTTTCACTGACATCAAGCCGTAGCTGTCAGCAAAAGCACAGTCTGGCAGAAAAGATCAGCAACAGCAATCCAGTACTTTATAGCTCTTGGTATTAGGATTACTGTAAGAACAAAACTTGCTACTTTCCTCTTGTGTTTATTTATAATACCAAGCTGCTCCTTTGGACAGGAGCCTTTTAAATCCCAGAATGACCCCAGTCTCTGTGAACTGTAATCAAATCCAACTTTAGCGCAATGTGGTGCCTTATTTCTAATTTCTTCAGGCTACTCTACAAATATTGCTGCTATCCCAAATGATCTTTTTGAGATACATTAGTGTTCAATAAAAATTAACTGCATCAGCATGATCAGATGTGGGTAGAAACTAATTGCATTTACTCAGTTACATTTACTTGAGCAACTTTTTGGGGGGGAAACATTACTTCTAGAAGTAGCTGTACTGCACTGTACTTTTTACTTAAGTAAAATTATGACAAAGTATCGCTACTCTTACTTGAGTAAATCCGCTTGGTGGAGGTCTGCGCTCTATGAGTGCTTTTCTAGTTATACATGAAATCAGATGTTATGATCAGTTACTCAGTACTAAAGTAGCCTTTCTAATAAATACGTAATGACTACTTTTGACTTTTGCTTGAGTAAAAATATGTTGAAGTAGTGCTAATCTTACTTGAGTACAATCTTCGGCTATTCTACCCACCTCTGAGTGTAATGTAAGTTTGTCTTTTGTTGCTCTTTGTGTCCCTCTGGTGGTAATACTGGAATAGTGTACCTATATAACTTTCATATTATTACCTTGTAGCTTAAGTCTTGTTCAAAATCGGTTTCATCTTTACTAAAACACACTTTTTCCTCTACCACACATAATAACATCTAGAGTGAGCCTGCTGTGTCTTAAAAACAAATTCTGCCACATTACATGGATGTTTTTCCTGTCACTTGATAAGACTTTGGACTGTCCAATAAGACCAAATCCAACAACAATAACAGTGCAGCAGCATGTTAACATGATGTAAAGGAGTTGACATGGACCATGTGGTGCACTTATTAGACTGAATCTGATCCCTTTCTGAAAAATGCAACAGGTATTCATTTTAAACAGAATGCCACGAAATGAATTTACAACTTCATGGAAATGAGAAAATTAAACCACAATCATGAAGGGAAAATGTTTAACTTCCAATTAAGTAGGTCAGAGTTTGTGTGCGCATGAATTACCCTTCACAGATATGTGTTAACACCTTAATTTATGGTAACTAACTGAACCACATTTTTACCCTATACTTTCCCCATATCAATACAGAATCAGATTATTATATTTTAAATCCTGATTTTATAATAAGAAAATATGAAAAATCCTCAAATGTTTAAAAAATCTCATCATGTAACGACATTAACAGCAGCTGTTCTCACACTTAGGTTCTGTTAATGCTCTGCTGTGATAGCAAATGAAAGTTTGACCTTTTGGGGGGGAAAAAAGCCTTCTCTGTATTTTACCCATTCAGTTAAAAGTGAATCATGTCCTGCATCATCTGACTACATGGCAAATTATCTTTGACAAAGAGTCCATGCATGGGTAAAGACAGCCAGGCAGCCTAATTAGTTGCATTAGTGTGTGTGTACCTACCATTTCTAATTACACCCTTACTGGTTCTGCAGATGTACGTTCACACTTAAAAAGAAACAAGACGAATGCAGACAAGACAGTGACGCAGATTAGTACACATACAAACAAACTTAGAGTGCAAATTTCACATTCAGATATAATAAAACATGCTAACAGCAACCCTGGGGTCCTTTCTTATTGAACATTAGGGCAAAAGGTTCAAAACTGCATTTCCACTGATTTCAAGCTGCTTGTAAAAACTGCATCAAATTTAAAAGCTGGAGCAAAATATCTATCTATCTATAGTCAGACAGTATAACAGTGTATATATATCTTCCGTAAAGGCCAACGACAGTGCACGACTAATAGTTGTCCTATGGACGGATTCCCCCACCTGAGCTGTAGATCTCTGCAGCTCGTCCAGAGTCAACATGGGCCTCTTGGTTGCATTTCTGATCAGCGCTCTCCTTGTTCGGCCTGTGAGTTTAGGTGGACGGCCTTGTCTTGGTAGGTTTACAGTTGTGCCATACTCCTTACATTTCTGAATGATCGCTTGAACAGCGCTCTGTGGGATGTTCAAGGCTTGGCAAATCTTTTTGTAGCCTAAGCCTGCTTTAAATTTCTCAATAACTTTATCCCTGACCTGTCTGGTGTGTTCTTTGGACTTCATGGTGTTGTTGCTCCCAACATTCTCTTAGACAACCTCTGAGGCCGTCACAGGGCAGCTGTATTTGTACTGACATTAGATTACACACAGGTGCACTCTATTTAGTATATATACACTACCGTTCAAAAGTTTGGGGTCACATTGAAATGTCCTTATTTTTGAAGGAAAAGCACTGTACTTTTCAATGAAGATAACTTTAAACTAGTCTTAACTTTAAAGAAATACACTCTATACATTGCTAATGTGGTAAATGACTATTCTAGCTGCAAATGTCTGGTTTTTGGTGCAATATCTACATAGGTGTATAGAGGCCCATTTCCAGCAACTATCACTCCAGTGTTCTAATGGTACAATGTGTTTGCTCATTGGCTCAGAAGGCTAATTGATGATTAGAAAACCCTTGTGCAATCATGTTCACACATCTGAAAACAGTTTAGCTCGGTACAGAAGCTACAAAACTGACCTTCCTTTGAGCAGATTGAGTTTCTGGAGCATCACATTTGTGGGGTCAATTAAACGCTCAAAATGGCCAGAAAAAGAGAACTTTCATCTGAAACTCTACAGTCTATTCTTGTTCTTAGAAATGAAGGCTATTCCATGCGAGAAATTGCTAAGAAATTGAAGATTTCCTACAACGGTGTGTACTACTCCCTTCAGAGGACAGCACAAACAGGCTCTAACCAGAGTAGAAAAAGAAGTGGGAGCCCGCGTTGCACAACTGAGCAAGAAGATAAGTACATTAGAGTCTCTAGTTTGAGAAACAGACGCCTCACATGTCCCCAACTGGCATCTTCATTAAATAGTACCCGCAAACACCAGTGTCAACATCTACAGTGAAGAGGCGGCTGCGGGATTCTGGGCTTCAGGGCAGAGTGGCAAAGAAAAAGCCATATCTGAGACTGGCCAATAAAAGAAAAAGATTAAGATGGGCAAAAGAACACAGACATTGGACAGAGGAAGACTGAAAAAAAGTGTTGTGGACGGATGAATCCAAGTTTGAGGTGTTTGGATCACAAAGAAGAACGTTTGTGAGACGCAGAACAACTGAAAAGATGCTGGAAGAATGCCTGACGCCATCTGTTAAGCATGGTGGAGGTAATGTGATGGTCTGGGGTTGCTTTGGTGCTGGTAAGGTGGGAGATTTTTACAGGGTAAAAGGGATTCTGAATAAGGAAGGCTATCACTCCATTTTGCAACGCCATGCCATACCCAGTGGACAGCGCTTGATTGGAGCCAATTTCATCCTACAACAGGACAATGACCCAAAACACACCTCCAAATTGTGCAAGAACTATTTAGAGAAGAAGCAGGCAGCTGGTATTCTATCGGTAATGGAGTGGCCAACGCAGTCACCAGATTTGAACCCCATTGAGCTGTTGTGGGAGCAGCTTGACCATATGGTACGCAAGAAGTGCCCATCCAACCAATCCAAATTGTGGGAGCTGCTTCTAGAAGCGTGGGGTGCAATTTCTCCAGATTACCTCAACAAATTAACAGCTAGAATGCCAAAGGTCTGCAATGCTGTAATTGCTGCAAATGGAGGATTCTTTGACAAAAGCAAAGTTTGATGTAAAAAAAATCTTATTTCAAATACAAATCATTATTTCTAACCTTGTCAATGTCTTGACTCTATTTTCTATTCATTTCACAACGTATGGTGGTGAATAAGTGTTACTTTTCATGGAAAACACAAAATTGTTTGGGTGACCCCAAACTTTTGAACGGTAGTGTATATATATATATATATATATATATATATATATATATATATATATATATATATATATATATATATATATATATATATATATATATATATATATATTGTCTGACTTTGGAGGCTGCCTTGGACAAAAGATTAAAATTATGTACCTATTAGATTACATTTTATCATTGATTAAGATTGGATTTTTTTAGTTTGGCATTCTTTCTAGTTTTTGGTGTTGTGAAGTTGGAAGGATTTTTGAAGTTGTTTTTTACTTTTTGATCATTTCATATGATGCGTAACCATGGCATAAAGATGGCCTACAGCCAGAAGCAGCTGATTAATATCGCAAAGTCTAAAATAATACCTCAACCGAAGCCACAAATCCCTGATGAGTTGAGAAGAAGGCGTCATGGATGCAGAGCTGGAGCAAACAGAAGACAGAGATGGAGGAAGTTCAAACCATCTCTTCCATCGATCACAATGGGCAATGTGAGGTCATTGGCTAACAAGATGGATGAGTTCTAAACCCTTACAAAGACTCAGATGCAGTATAATGTTTTTCACTGAGACATGGCTGCAGGATCATATCCCCAACTCCAACGTCTTTCTGCCAGGACCCACATTAGACACCTTGCTGGCGTCTGAGTCGAAGTGGAGCACTGTGCCCGTTACTGATCCAGCCGCGGGCCCATCCATCTGGACCATTAAGAGTCACTCGCATCTCATCAGTCCATAAAACCTTTGAAAAATCGGTCTTGAGATATGTCTTGGCCCAGTCTTGACATTTCATGACTATAATATCAGACAGAGATCTGAAAAGGAGCAGTAAAAGAAAGGAAGGTTGAATAGCAGTGCTTGTCAACAACAGATGGTGTCATAGTGTATACAGAAGCAACTTAAAGTCAAGATTAGAGACAGCAAAGAATCATACAGGAAGAAGCTGGAGAGCAAACTACAGAGGAGTTTAAGCACAGGAAGGATTGGATAGATGGAACCTGGACAGAGCCAATGAACTGAACACATTCTTCAACAGGTTCAGTTCAGGAACTAGCTCAGTGTCCTCCTCTCCGGCCCTGAGCCAAACAGATATCCCACTGCCTCTGACCCACAGCTTTCCTGTCACACCTCAAATGTTTTACCTACAACCTCAGTCAGGGACTCTTGTTTTCAGTCTGTCTTCAACCAAATAGGAGATGCTGCTGCTCCTTTTGCTTCCCCCTTCCACTTGTCTGTCTCCAAAACTCAGGTAAAGAGGCAGCTAGAGAGACTGAACTGGAACAAGGCTGCAGGTCCAGATGGCATCAGCCCCAGAGTCCTGAAGGCCTATGCAGAGCAACTCTGTGGGATTCTTCAGCACCTCTTAAACCATAGCCTAACCCAGGAGAAAGTTCCAGTTTTGTGGAAAACATTCTGCTTTGTTCCAGTACCAAAGAAAACTCATCCATCAGTCTTTAATGACTATAGGCCTGTTGCCCTGACATCCCACATTATGAAGGTCTTAGAGAGACTCCTGTTGGTCTCCCTGAATAAGCAAACTAGAACATGTCAGGACTCCCTGCAGTTTGCTTATCGCCATGGAGTTGGAGTTGAAGACACCATCATCCACCTGCTTCAACCAACCCACTGTCATCTGGACAAAGCAGGCAGCATTGTTAGGATCGTGTTCTTTGATTTCTCCAGTGCATTTAACACATTTCAGCCGGATTTGCTTTGTCAGAAACTCCTGAAGACACGGGTGGAGCCCTCAAAAATCGCCTGGATTAATGCCTACCTGACAAACAGATCACAGTTTGTGAAACTGAAGAACTGTGTATCAAACCAGGGGGTCAGCAGCACAGGAGCACCACAGGTGACTGTTCTCACACCATTATTTTACGTTCTGTACACCTCAGACCTTCAGTACAAGTCAGAGATCTGTCATCTGCAGAAATACTCTGATGACTCTGCAGTCGTTGGGTGTATCAGAGATGAATAAGAAGCTGAATACAGAGAGCTGGTGGACTGCTTTGTGGCATGGTGTGAAAACAATCATCTCACCTTAAATGTGAACAAAACAAAGGAGATGATTGTAGATTTCAGAAGAAACAGGGTTAAGTCAAACACTGTTTGCATTGTGTGAGAAGAATGACAAAGTGGTTGAGGAATATAAATACCTCAGAGTTCACCTGGACAACAGACTGGACTGGAGACAGTGAAGCCGTCTACAAGAAGGGACAGAGCAGGCTGTACTTCTTTAGGAAGCTTAGGTCCTTCCAGGTTTGTAGCAAGATGCTGCAAATCTTCTACAAGTCTGTTGTGGAGAGTGTAATCTCTTCAGCCATCATCTGTTGGGGTAGCAGCATCAGTGCCAGGGAATTAAAAAGGCTAAACAACCTGATAAAGAAGGCTGGTTCTGTTCTGGGGACGACTGTAGAACCACTGGAGATGATAGTACAAAGAAGGATTCTACATAAAATCAAGAACATTATGGACAACCCTGAGCATCCTCTTCTTGAGACTATTCTATAACAGTGTTTTTAGTCGGAGGCTTCTTCAGTTTAGCTTCAACACAGACCACTACATGAGATCTTTCCTGCCCACAGCCATCAGCCTCTACAACAATTTCTTGAAGAATAATATGATTATTAATAATACAGTGTGTGCACAATTATTAGGCAAGTGAGTATTTTGAGGATTCATTTTAATATAGTACACATTCAGTACAAACGGTCAATCCAAAATGCTAATACACCTGAATCATGAATTTTTGTGCAAAGGAAATGTGAGTGTGCACATTCTCATGAGAGTACATACAGTATTTCACTAGGACCACGCATCAAAATAGAGATTAAAGGTTTATTGAGTGGATGGCGGGAATGGAAGTCTGGGGAGACGTGACGAAGGAGGCCAGGAGGTAGACTCAGTGTGGGGGTGCAGTCTTCAGGAGATCGTCTTCCTGTGCCTGCTCAGGACCCCCCAGACAAACCTGAAAGAAAGAGATGTTAGGAGAGGCTAGAACTGTAAATAAGCTAAAACGAGAAGTAGAGGATGAGGATGGAGGGATGAGGGAAGGGTCGAAGGGATGAGGGATGAGGGTCGAAGGGATGAGGGAAGGGTCGAAGGGATGAGGGTTGAAGGGATGAAGGGATGTGGGTCGAAGGGATGAAGGGATGAGGGTCGAAGGGATGAGGGATGAGGGTCGAAGGGATGAGGGATGAGGGTCGAAGGAAGGGTCAAAGGGATGAGGGTCGAAGGGATGAGAGAAGGGATGAAAGAAATGGTTTCAAGGGGATGAAACTTGAGGGTATGGAGCAGTAAAGTAGATTGAATTTAGACCACGGTTTGGGTCGGGTAGGGAGGGCTGTGAAACAAACGTGAGACATGGAACATGAGGCGAGCCTGGCTTATATAGATCGCTAATTGAAGTGCGAGAGATCTGGGAGGCCAGGTGGATTGAGTTAGTGTTGATTACTGCGAACGACTAGAGTTGAAGCGTGTTCTTGCTCCTGAACTTAAGCTAACTAGTTAACTCCATGTGTGCACAATTATTAAGCAACTATTAGTGTGCAGAATTATCATATGACTAAATGAAACAACACAATATTACCATTTAACTTTATAATTTACATCTGTTAAAGTGAACATGATTATCAAACTACTCAAATTTAACAGATACAACAATTTAAACAAAAATCAGTGAGCAATATAGCCACCCTTCTTTTCAATAACAGTAATAATCCTGCCATTCATGGAATCTGTCAGTTTCTTGATCTGTTGATGATCAACGTTTTGTGCTGCATCAACTACAGCCTCCCAGACACTGTTCAGAGAGGTGTAATGCTTTCCAACCCTGTACATCTCCTATTTAGGAAGGGCCCAGAAGTTCTCAATAAGGTTTAGATCAAGTGAGGAAGGGGGCAATGTCATTACTCTTTCATCTTTCAGACATTTACTGGCTAGCCATGCAGTGGAGTATTTCGATGCATGCGATGGAGCATTGTCCTGCATAAAAATCATGGTCTTCTTGAAAGAAGCAGATTTTTTCCTGTACCACTGCTTGTAGAAAGTGTCTTCTAAACACTGGCAATAGGTTCGGGAGTCAATTGAGAGCCCATCTTGAACCCAAAAAGTTCCAACTAGCTCATATTCAATGATACCAACCCACATTAGTACCCTACCTCCACTTTGCTGGCGTCTGAGTCGAAGTGGAGCTCTGTGCCCGTTACTGATCCAGCTGCGGGCCCATCCATCTGGACCATCAAGAGTCACTTGCATCTCATCAGTTCATAAAACCTTTGAAAAATTGGTCTTGAGATATGTCTTGGCCCAGTCTTGACATTTCAATTTATGTGTCTTCTTTAGTGGGGCCAGGTTTCAGCCTTTCTTACCATGGCCATGTCTCTGAGCACTGAACACCTTGTAATTCTGGGCACTCCAGGTAGGTTGCAGTTATGGAATATGGTGGAACTGGAGGATAATGGGTTACTGGTAACTTCACGCTTGATTCTTCTCAAATCTTTGGCAGTTAACTTCCGTCTTTTTTTATCAACACGTTTCTTGCGATCCTGTTGACTTTTTGCAACAAAAGGTTTGATTGTTCTGTGATCACGCCCCAATATTTTACTAATTTCAAGAGTGCTGCATCCCTCTGAAAGGCTTTTTACATTTTTTGATCTTTCTGGGTCTGTTAAATCTCTTTTTTGGGTCATTTTGCCTGAGGAAAAGAAGCTGCCTAATAATTATGCACACCTTGATATAGGGTGTTGATCTCCTTAGGCCACAGCCTCCCTCATTACACAAATATACATCACCTGATATGCTTCAATCCAATAAGCATTCAAGATTATTCAGCTTGGAGTTGGAATATATGTGTATAAATGATGATATGGTCAAAATACTCACTTGCCTAATAAAAACTATTTCACTCATCCATTATCATCAGGTAAAGATTAGAAAAAACATGGTTGGGTCATAAACATTCATATTAAATAAATTAAATTATGGGTTCCGATGAGGCTCATTTGTCAAATTAAAAGTACCTTTTGAAAATAACTTTCAAGCAAATGTTAAACATACTTTTCATTAAACCCACATTTCTGTATTAGGTTTATTTTTATTGGTCTGATGTAATATTCTCATCTTAAATATCATATTTTTGTTAGCTATATGCAACAAATCATCATAAACAGAAATGAAGACTTGAACACATCAGTCTGTGTCAAATCAAGCTACATAATATATAACTGAATTGAAGTACTGAAATAAATGTATTTTTCAATAATATTCTTATTTATTGAATATGTCATTGTAAAAACCATTGTAAGATTTGAACCTGCGACTGAGGAGTGTAATCTGAACTAAAATATTTATGAAGGAAACAGAGTTTTTATTTTATTTAGCACAGTCATATTTGCTTGAGCACAATTTATTAGATTTAAGATTTTAGCTATGCTCACTAATCCGCTCTGAATCCTTCTTCGTCAGCTGCAATTCAACTGGTTGTTTCTAAGAGGGAAAGTGGGCTAAATATAAACAATCACAATAAGGAGAATACTCAACAGACAATAAAAGCCACAAAATGTTAATTATACCAACTCTTGAGTCTTCAAAGTACAGTGAGCTTGATGCAATAAAATGAAATGCCTCCACAGGGGGCCTCCTGAAAACAGTCTGGAAACAAGTGACTGGGATGAAACAGCAGGTGGCTTAAAGAGCAAATGTCAGCTATTCAGACCTTCACTTCCAGTCATATAAACGTAATACACTGAAACAGAAAAAATAAACACAAATATTCAACTTCAATAAAATGTTCAAATGCAGTTGATTTAATAATGAGGGTACAATGTTGCCTGATAAGACCACGAACATTAATCTCACAGCACTCTGGTAAAAAAACAAAAAACAAAACAAAAATTCATAAATGGATGCGTTTAAGTGTAGTGTGAGATTCTGGTGGTAAACAGACAAATCTAACTTGTTCACGTTTTTCTTTTGCTGCTATTTGTTCAAATCCTGTAGTTTATAACCCTTTAAGTTTACAGAAAGATTCAGAATTGTCGATTTATCATAGTTTTCGTTTGCCCTTGTAGTGTTTTTACTTTCTCCTAATTTTACTTCATTTTACATTATTGTAACTTACCCTTTTCATTGTTTTCAGTAAAAAAAAAAAAACAATTATTCACCCATTCCCTTGTTGGATTTAGCTGTAATATAAATGGGACTCTTTCAGGATCTTAATGTAATCCTAAATGAATCGTAAACTCAAGGATGCAAATGGGAAAACTTTGGGCTGTTGGGCATGGCATAGTTTGAATAAATGTCTCAAATATTATCTCAAACACAAATAGGCTACAAATTTCTAAAGATTTAAAACAGAAAAACAAGTGCTTAATTTTTATTATTTTTAGCATCATGCTAAGTATTTAATTGTTTAATATGTACAAACTAATAAACTTCATTCAAAACTCTATAATGGGTGGAGAAGTTGGTAGTACCGTTGCCTTGCAAGAAGATTCTGGGTTCAAATCCCAGTCTGGGGTTTTTCTGCAAGTACCTTGCATGTTTTCCTTATGCATATTTAGGTTCTCTCTGGGTACTCCAGCTTCTGTTGTCCTGTGATGGACTGGCACTATGTCCAGGGTGTAACCCACCTCTCGCCCAATAACAGCTGGAGTGAGGCACCAGGTCTCTTTGACTCTGCAAGGATAAGCTGGTTTAGGGAATGGATGGAAATTTTCCATATTTTGATGGCAAACATTTAATACCTTCTAAAATTCCCTTTTTACATAGAGGTATCAACTGATGTTCACAGAAACATTCAGATCTAGAAACATCTGTCTTATCAGACTTGGCCCCTGACATAAAACTGATGACAGTCATGCATTGCTTATAAATGTCACCAACTGTCCATAGAAATAACACTTAAAGTCAAAATCTAGCAGAGAAAGTGTCATTAGTCTTCTTCACCAAAGGTCATTTATAAAACTGTTTGGAACCTCCAAACAACAATTACCAGTGCAGTGTTCTTTCGGGATGCTACATATGAAATTAAAGATACTCAAAGTTCACAGAAAGCCTCTCATGACTTTTAGTATTAAAAAGACCTCCAGACTGCCCAAGGTCCGGTCTCGGTTCCCCAGAGCTACAAGCCGGTTGCAGACGCTAACCGCCTGCACCCGCGTTTCCGGGGTCCGCTCCCTGTTCCTTGCCGGCGCGACTCACCTCCTACCCCGGTTCCTCGAAGCTGCGAGCCGTCGGCTGCAGACGCTACCTGCCTGCACCCGGGTTTTTAATGTCCGCTCCTTGCTGCGATCAGTGAACCGGCTCCTCCCAGTCCCTCAGCTCTCATCAGCCCATCGAGACCAGCTCTTCCAGTCAGCCCGCTGGCTCCAGCTCTGATCTGCCCGCTGAATTCAGCCTCTGCCTGCTCGGCCATGTAGCCAGCCTCAGCCTGCTCGGCCATGAAGCCAGCCTCAGCCTGCTCGGCCATGAAGCCAGTCCAGTTCCAGTCCCAGTCTCAGCCTCCACCATTCCTGCGGTCTTCCTGGCCATCGCATTGGCTGCTCTCCAGCATCTGGCGTCTCTCCATGGGTCGCCAGAGTCACCGGAGAGGGTCAGGGAGGACCCGTCTCCGCTGCTAGAGCTCCCAGGGAGGGTCAAGGAGGACCCGTCCCCGTCGCTAGAGCTCCCAGGGAGGGTCAAGGAGGACCCGTGCCTGTCGCTAGAGCTCCCAGGGAGGGTCAAGGAGGACCCGTGCCTGTCGCTAGAGCTCCCAAGGAGGGTCAACGAGGACCCGTCCCCTTCACTGGAGCCTCTTTGCCGCCGACCACTGTTGGTCGAGCTGCCAGACTCTTCTTAGCCAGCCTCCACGCCGCCAGACTCTTCTCAGCCGGCCCCCGTGCTGCCAGACTCTTCTCAGCCGGCCCCCGCGCCGCCACACTCTTGTCAGCCGGCCCCCGCGCCGCCACACTCAGCTCTACCGGCCAGGCCTCTTCGTTGCCGCCGACCTCGACCGGCCAGGGTTCTTTGTCGCTGCCGACCAGTCAAGCTTCTCAGGGCTGCCTGGTCCTCAGAAGAGGACCACAGGGCCGGCCGCCCGACCACCGTCCAGCCAAGGGACGCCTCCCGGGCCGCCCACCCGACCACTGTCCTGTCAGGATCCGCTGGACCTCCAGGTCCTCAGAGGCTGCCCACCTGGCCGTCCGTCAGACTTTCAGTGGCCTACCCACAGAGACTCTGGCCCTCCTTCCGTGGGCCTCCTCCACCCACCCTGGCAAGAGTGCTTTCACAGGTTGCCACTGCGGGTGCCAAAGCTGGTGCCACAGGCTGCCCGAGCGGCTGCCAAAGGTGCCAGAGCAGCTGCCAAAGTCTGCCACTGTGGGTGCCAAAGGCTGCCAGAGTGGCTGCAAAAGGCTGGAATGGCACTTCCAGTGGCAGTTTTAGGCTGCTATTGTGGGTGCCAGTAGTTACTACTCAGTTATTAATTTCAGATGTTAATGTAGTTTTTTTTATTGCTATTTAAATCAAACATATTTATCTCTATACATATGTGGCAAGCTACTCTCAGCATTTAAAGCAACATATTTTATGATCCAGTTTGTTGTTAGTCTTCTGCTAATGGCATCGTCACACATAAAAACAGACATGTTCTGCAAGAAAGTATCACAAGATACCGCCCTCAAAGATTCAGGTAAACAAAAGTGGTTTACAGCTGTTCACTGTGTTCTTTAAGAACAACTTGTCTCTGATGTTGAATTTATAACAGATGTGTTCTTAAAGCAACAAATAAAATACTTGATATCTGAGAATCTCAGATTTTCTTCAGTAGAGATTGCACTGTAAGCCCGGATAAGTAGTTTACTTACTAAATTTATAGAAACTGGTTGCCCTAACAAAATTAAGTAATGTTTTGTTTAACGTAAAATCATTAGTAACATTAATTGCTTTGCCACTTCATTCCGCTGTTAATTTTAAGTTAAGTGCACCAACCTTCAAGATAATTAAACTTACCATTATTAGTAAGATCAATTTCTTTACATATTTATTCCACTTATAACTTGAAGCTGAATACACTAACCTCCAAGTTGATTTACCTTAAAAATCCCTTTGCCCAAGACTGCCAGATTAAATTAAGGAAATAAAATGCAAAATCAGACGAGTACATTCTTGATTATTTATTTGTCTCCATACACAGAAATTTGACATGTTTTTTAAACTTGTCTTTATCTGATAATAAAAAAAAGGTATGTAATTACAAAACAATAATTAAAAAAAATAACACTGTTCTGAATCAGGATGGCATTAAACTACAAAATCAAGAACGCTATACAACATAGGTAGCAATGGGAATTAAACTACATTCATGCTAAAAACATGAGTCATACACAATCAGTATGGAACCAAATTGCAAAATCAGTGGCAATGCATGAATAAAACTTGCATATCAAACAGTGCCAACAGTAATGGTATTTTTAAAGTGCAACATTACAAATAACCAAGCACTCACATCCAGAGCAATGGTTTAAGACCCCCATTTTAAACAGACACTTACTTCTTCAAAGATTGAATTTCGGTTTCCGCCCACCTCTGCCAAAGTTGAGCCTGACCTAATGAATAAAGTGGGAGGTGCTTTTCATGCACTACAAAATCAATGCCAATGCAACAGGAATAAAACTACATCAGGGCTAATAACACGTACATACACTAATCAGGCATAGAATTAAACTACAATATCTCTGTCAATGCCATAAAACATACTTTTTCTTTTAATAGGAATGGAACCAAACTGCTAGATCAGTGCTGATAACAATCATATGCCAATCAGGTTGGAATCAAACAGCAAAATCTGTGGTAATGCATTAAAAAACTTGCATATCAAACAGTGCCCCCAATAAACATGGTATTTTTAAAGTGCAACATAAGAAAAAACCAAGCACTCAGATCTAGAGCAGTGGTTTAAACACATCGGAGTGCTTCGGCACAGCCCTGGAGAAAACACTTTCCAGCTGCGCCAATGCCAAAGCAATACAAGAAGAAACAGAACAAGAATACATGGGGAAGCTAATTGCTAACACATTAGCAACGCTCGCTACAAGAACTGAGCGCATCATCAAGATGCCATGGGTCTATATCCACTCATCTGAGATGAGGGAAGAACAGAGTTGAAAACGGAAAAACTATGGTGCTTTCTTTAAGTACTCAGACCCCTGCTATAAACAGACAGTTGATTCTTCAAAGATTGAATTTTGGGTTTCAGCTCAACTCTGCCAATGTTTAGCATGACTTGTTGAATACAGTGGAAGGTGCTTTTCATGCACTTGGGGTAATCCAAGTGCAAAGCATAGATCAGTCCAAAAAGGACACAGAAAGCCAGTGGTAGGTTGGCCAGCTCCTCCATTACCACACTCCCTTCCAAGATGATGCTCACTCTGGATGGGTTGAGTTGAGGATGTTCGCAATGCACAGGATTCCCACTGGAGTTTCATTGTACAAGTCTTGTCAGTTGCATCCTAACAGAAAAGAAACAGACAGAGAGAAGACAATGCAATGTCAATGCTGTATTGACCAATTTAAATCAGATTTGAGACAGAACTATTCAAGTACTTTTCAAGAAATAATAAAAAAATACATACACACACACACACACACACTCTCAACATAATTTCATTCCAACATAAAAATAAAAAACAGCAAAACTAAAAAAAACATTCACTTCATCATAAAAAATAATTTAATAAATATTGATCAAATTAATCAGATGGTTTTATTTTGAATGTTAATGTCACCACTATTATAGCTCAAAGATTTTTTTCTTTGTTTTATTCTTTTGCATTAGACTCTTGTTTTTGACTGTTCATTTTTATATTATTTGTGAAAGTTGATCACGGGGGCTTTAGAATAGTACCTGCTCATTGTCTGGTAATAGTAAAAAGAGAGTGACAACAGGCTTACTCTGATTCCTTGTTCTGTGTGTGGACTTCTCTGTAAGTACGAGTTGAAAGATTTCTTGGTGGGACCTCATAAGGACTAACTTGTTTTATGTAGACAGATTAGCATAAGCATTAGATGTATAGCATCTAATGCTTATGCGGTATGGTACATCAGGTATAAAACAAGTTAACAAGCTAACATAAAACCAGTTAGTCCTTATTAAGTCCCACAAAGAAATCTTGTGGCTCATACTTACAATGAAGTCCACACCACGGAATTGGAGTAAGCCGGTTGTCGTTTTGTTTTTATTATTACCCGCTTTTAAGTCCATTTGTCACTCAAAGAAAACTTGTTCCTGATTACGGAGTCTTTCCTCAATGGCGACCTACGTGTGAATCAAGTTTTGATAAAAATAAAAAAAACGTAAATTATTTATGACATTTTAAGCTTATCATTATGTTGCAAACAGCAAGGTAAACCATATAGAGCCAACATGTCATTATAGCCGGAGTTCCCCTTAAAGAGAGAAATAGTGGATTTTCATGATATGTCTCCTTTAAGATTTGTGTCAAAAAGTAAGAATATATTTAACTTATGAATTTCTGTTTCCCCACACTAGTTGATGACAATTTCATAGAAATAAAGCCAAAGGTGAAAGTTCAATATTTTGAAAATGTTAATTTTTTTGTAATTGGTAGTATATAATAATAATAATTAATTATTTAATAGAAAATTCATATTAGATGGTTGTGTTGTGAATCAATAATGCAGATATTCAAAACAAACTCAGTTACTTACCGAGCAGCTTTTAAAGAATGCAGAAGGGTCATCCCCCAAGACAACTGGCAGTCCCCAAAGACAAAGGCACCTGATGTCTTTTGGCTCAGTGGTCTGGAAGATCATATACATAAATAAGTACACTCATACTGTATATGGTTAAATAGAAACCAGGAAAAAAATGGCACAATTTAATTATTTTATTACAAACTTCCTGGACAGAAAGTAGAGAGAAATGGATAGAACGACAGAAGATGTAGGAGCTATTTGTCAGTTTTGTTTTGTTTGTTTTTGAGTAAAGTTAAATTTAAGTTTATTCATTGTTTTTCCTTAGATTAGTTCATTAATTAGTAAAAGGGCGAATAATAGAGAGGAAAAACATTTCAAGTTGACAAGTCAGCCTACCCTTGTCTGACGTAAAAGGTCAGTTAAAAGTTGTCCACTGAGGCCTCTTTTCTTCCTGAAGAGGTCCATCAAGTTTGGTGAAAAACGGTCAAGTGCCTCAAAGAAGTCTTCTTTGAGATTTTTTCCCACCACTCGGGTGAACTCGTAAAACACCTGAAAATATAATGTATAGGTTCATGGTCAAAAGAAAGACATTTATAACACTCGATATCTCTTCTCACAGTTGTAAGGGCAGTACTTGCACTTCCACAACATGTCTTCTGGAAACCTGCAACACAATAACAAAGAAAAAAAAACATGAGAGACTGGAAGTAATGTTAGATTATCTGCTACCATCCATCTCTATTTTAAAACTTTTAATTCTGGACAGTGATAAGACTGTATAATGCCATTTATGACATTCACTTCTTAAACATGTACGTTACTTTTTGGATATACAGAAGGTCACATGCACACTGCAATTTCACAGACTGGTTACATGAATACATTTAATATTTCATAGGTAATGTACCAACAATTATTTGCCAATTACTTACAATAATAAAAATACACAATTAGCGAAGCAAGAGTAAATATTCCCAATGCTGAGAAACAGGAGCTTCAAATATATTTTAAAGCAACATTTTCAACCAGCCACAACACTGGAAGTTGGTTTACACTGCCGGACAAATATAAAATTACCACGTGCATTTAACGTTAGCTAATGAAAATATTTTTCCCCCACTGCTTTAACAGTCAATGCAAACTTTAAGTCAAACTTACGACAGAGAAAAACCGCGGTCGGTTGCTCACCAGATTCAGTCCTTCTGTCTTTTTTCCCCGTCTCTAGTTCTTCACTCGAGGCCCACAACGTCCTCGTCGTCTGGCAGGGCAGCCACCGGTGGCGACGGCTAGTTTGCTGTGCGTCTTCGAAGAGAAAATGTTCGTTAAAATGCTCTATGTTAAACTGCTAGCTAAATGTGTCTAAACATTACCACCCGAGTTTAGCTAATGAACACGTTTTTTTTCCACTGCTGTAAAAATTCTGGAATGAGTGCTAACGTTTAATCAAAAGCTACCACAGAGTGAAACGTAGTCGCACACTCACCAGCCTCAGTCGTCCTGTCTCCCTCCTTTTCTCATCTCCTGTTCGCCAAATAAATGTCGGGCACAACAGCATCGAACAGTTGAAAATTCGCAGGAAAAGTGACGTACTGCAACGGTCCTCAGACAGGTGCCTTATGCTGCGTTCAGGTGCTATCAGAATAATCGGTTAAATGATATCAGACTGAAAAAAACTCACTCAAACACTGATTAGCTACATCAAAAATCTGCCCATGAAGAGTAAAATAGATTTTTGATTTATTTATTTGCATGAACCGTGATATGAAGTTAATATTTTTGTGATTTTAGGTACTGCAGAGTCTACTAGTAGAATACAATATCAAGTCTGGGGTAAAACCTCTGATATAAAGCTTAAAAAGTGTTTCTGCATAGTTGAACAACATCTAATATCAAAGGTAACAATTAGCCATGTCTTTTTAAAGGCTTTTAGTATGACAATATAAAAAGTCTTCTTTGTAGCATCCACTAACTTGAAAAATGACTTCGGAAACTCTAAACCTCCCAACAGTCAATGAATGCAGCAGAATTTTGAGACCAAAACTTAAACATTCAATCACATTTAACTTAAAGTTACTCATCCATGACATTACTTTCAAATGTAAGATCATTCTACTTTGATTTTGTAGATTGTGCTTAAATTTGATAGTAATACTATGAAACTTAAATTGTTTATGTATATTGAAATTGATTGAGTAGAAATGAAATCCGGGCTAACAGTGTGGGTATAAAGTCTAACTACTGGCAACAAAAAGTATAATTTACTCAGCAAAGTGAATTTACTGCATTAAAGACATGAAATAGTACTTAAATAATACTTTAATAATGAAGGAAGTACTGAGAAAGAGTTGTGTACATTTTGTTTTACTTGAGTAGGTAATTAAATGTGTACCTCATGATGCAGAGATAATGGTTAGTATGGAGTTAACTCCATAGGTTAGTTGCTGTTTCTGCTCAGTGTTTACATTAGGGTTAATGAAGAACGAATCATGAAAATGTTCAGGTTTAATACATTTTCCGGGTAATTCTTAACTGTTATTGTTGTCTATAGCCAAAATGTTTGCTGTAGATTATCACAATATGTCATACAGGCTTAGATTTGAACAGAAAAGTGCATTTAAATGAATAATGAGCTAATATTACATAAAGAGTTTTCTATTTGTGTTTATTATTAAAGATATTGTAATTGGACCACATTATATACACTCACTGGTCACTTTATTAGGCACACCTGTCTAACTGCTCATTAACGCAAATTTCTAATCAGCCAATCACATGGCGGCAACTCAATGCATTTAGGCATGTAGACATGGTCAAGATGATCTGTTGCAGTTCAAACTGAGCATCAGAATGGGGATGAAAGGTGATTTAAGTGACTTTGAACGTGGCATGGATGTTGGTGCCAGACGGGTTGGTTTGAGTATTTCAGAAACTGCTGATCAACTGGGATTTTCACGTACAACCATCTCTATGGTTTACAGAGAATTGTCTGAAAAAGGGAAAATATCCAGTGAGCGGCAGTTCTATGGGCGAAAATGCCTTGTTGATGCCAGAGGTCAGAGGAGAACGGCCAGACTGGTTCAAGCCGATAGAAAGGCAATAGTAACTCAAATAACCACTCGTTACAACCAAGGTATGCAGAAGAGCATCTCTGAACACACAACACGCCGAACCTTGAGGCAGATAGGCTACAGCAGCAGAAGACCACACCGGGTGCCACTCCTGTCAGCTGAGAACAGGAAACTGAGGCTACAATTCGCACAGGCTCACCAAAATTGGAAAATAGAAGATTGGAAAAATGTTGCCTTGTCTGATGAGTCTCAATTTCTGCTGCAACATTTGGATGGTAGGGTCAGAATTTGGCGTCAGCAACATGAAAGCATGGATCTATCCTGCCTTGTATCAACGGATCAGGCTGATGGTGGTGGTGTAATGGTGTGGGGGACATTTTCTTGGCACACTTTGGGCCCCTTAGTACGGTAGCCGGGAAGTGCAAAACAAAATTACATTAATCTGAAACACTTTTAAATTTTTACCGAAACACATTTACAAGTGTACCGAAACAGATTTTCAAGTTTACCGAAACACTTTTACAAGTTTACCGAAACACATTTACAATCTTACCGAAACACATTTACAATTTTACCAAAACACTGAGCATTGTTGCAACGCCACAGCCTACCTGAGTATTGGTGCTGACCATGTTCATCCCTTAATGACCACAGTGTACCCATCTTTTGATGGCTACTTCCAGCAGGATAATGCGCCAGGCCGTAAAGCCTGAATCATATCAGACAGGTTTCTTGAACATGACAATGAGTTCACTGTTTTCAAATGGCCTCCACAGTCACCAGATCTCAATCCAATAGAGCACCGTTGGGATGTGGTGGAACGGGAGATTCGCATCGTTGACGTCCAGCAGACAAATCTGCAGCAACTGCGTGATGCTATCATGTCAATATGGACCAACATCTCTGAGGAATGTTTCCAGTACCTTGTTGAATCTATGCCACAAATGATAAAGGCAGTACTTTTTTCTTTTTTTTAAAGATTTTTTTATACCACGGTTTATCTCCCATTATTAATCACCCAGTGCTCCTACCTAGTTCCAGTCCTGGGGTTCCACTCTCCCTCTGCCGGCCCCGGGAGGGCCCCACTCTGAAACCCAAGCCTCCTTCATGCTTGGGCAGTGAGCAGGCCCTTCTTTTCACCTGATGGGGCGGGGTTTCCCTGGCTGGATGTAGCGTGTGGAAGGATCAAGTTATTCCAGCCAGATCCTCCCCATCCCTTCAGGCGCCCCGACCAGCCAGGAGGAGGCAGTATATAGCCCCAGGACTAGTGCATGTTTTTGTGGGAGTAGCTCACATTAGCTCCTCAAGGGAACACAGGGAGAACATGCGAACTCCACACAGAAAGGCCCTTTTGCCAACCCCACCGAGGGTGTGGGTCCCGATGATGCGGGGGAACAAACACACCCTCAGCACCCACAGCGTCCCCCGGTGGGCAGTTCTGAAAGCAGAAGAGGGTCTAACCCGGTACTAGCTAGGTGTACCTAATAAAGTGGCCAGTGAGTGTACATGCACAGGGCATCCAGAAAGCATTCACACCGCATCAGTTTTCCCCCATTTTGTAATGACACAGCCTTATTCCGAAATGTATTACATTCATATTTTTTTGCTCAACATTCTTTACACAACACCGCACAACGACTATGTGAGTTTTTTTATTTCATTTAGCAAATTTGTTAAGCATAAAAATACTTTTATGCAGATAAAATATTATGTAGATGTGTGATCACATGTGTGAAGAATTCACAGCCTTTGCCATGAAGCTCAAAATTGATCTCAGGTGATTGGTTCATCCTTCAGCAGGACAATGACCCTAAGCACACAGGCAAGATATCAAAGAAGTGACTTCCGGACAGGTCTGTGAATGTCCTGGAGTTACCCAGCCAGAGCCCAGACTTGAATCCGATTAAACATCTCTGGATTGATCCTAAAATGGTAGTCCATCGAAGCTTCCCATCCAACCTGTATCATGCTGTTGACGAACAGAACTGAAACGCAAACCAATGTGAAGTCAAATGATTTGAATGAGGGGAAAGGGGGGACAGGAGGAAGAGTGGCAGAAGAAAAGCAAAGCACAGACAGCAGAGGAAGACAAAAAAACATCATAACTTACAAAAGCTCAGGAGGATCTAAAGTGCAGCGACAGGGAAAAAAGGGAACCAGACAGGAAAGTTTGACGACAGACCAGCGAGCAGTGACTGAAAGAGATCTGTTTAAATACTGAGGAGGGAGTGAGGAAATGAACGAGAAACCAGAGGACCAATTAGTGAGAAGCAGATGCAGGCTAGGGCAATTAGTGAAACTGGGTCAGGAGCAGAGTGGCAGGGAGACAACAGGAAAGGGAAGAATAGCAAAGGAAACAGAAAACTATCTTAAACAAGAAACCTATTAAAGACATTGTTCTAAGAAGGAATCTAAGGGGAAACTTAAAGGAACCCTGGAGAACAAAAGGACATAACTGGAAGAAGAAATAAATTAAGAAACTACCCAAATAGAAATAAACCTACAAGAAAAGCGATTCCTAAGAAAGGACTAATAAGAGAAATTAAGTAGGCCTATAACAGAACTAACCGGGACAAATGATAAAAGAGAAACAAATAAACCCACAAAAGTAGATAAAACATCTAAAGGCAGGAAGCAAAAAAATATGGAAGGGAGGAAGTGCCAAAACACCACGAACGAATAAACTAAAATGATAAGGTGAACTGAATAAAGAAATGAAATAACTGAAACGCAACACAAACACCCAAGGAACCTAACACAATGACCCACACAGCTAATATAACAAAGGAGTGGCTTTGGAACAACTCTGTGACCGTTATTGACTGGCCCAGCCAGAGCCCTGACCTAAACCCAATTGAGCATCTCTGGAGAGACCTGAAAATGGTTGTCCACCAACGTTCACCATCCAACCTGACAGAACTGGAGAGGATCTGAATGGAAGAATGGCAGAGGATCCCCAAATCCAGGGGTGAAAAACTTGTTGCATCATTCCCTAGAAGACTCATGGCAGTACTAGCTCAAAAGGGTGCTTCTACTCGATACTCAGCAAAGGGTGTGAATACTTATGACCATGTGATATTTCAGTTTTTCTTTAATAAATTTGCAGAAATTTCTACATTTCTGTTTGTTTTTTTCTGTCAAGATGGGGTTCTGAGTGTGCATTAATGAGAAATAAAATGATTTTTTGATTTTAGCAAATGGCTGCAATGAAACAAAGAGTGACAAATTTAAAGGGGTCTGAATACTTTCCGTACAGACAGACAGACAGACAGAAAGACAGATTCACATTTTAAACACTTGTATTTTAAAGAGTTGCAGAGCAGGACTTTAAATTGGTCAGTTTTTTGTTTCACTCATAAAAACAAAGAAAAGGAAATGAGACATTGTTACCATTAGCAGTCCATGTTCAGTTGTAAGATCGGGTTTTGTCATGCATTCTCATTTTTACTTAGAAGTTTTAATTTAAAGTTTCAAACTAAAAAAAATGAAGAGAAAATTCATCAGAATATAGGACTTAAAGAATAAAAAGTCAGAGTTATGTTTCCAACTCCAACCGGTAGCAAACAGCAATTTCCTCTGGTTTTCAAACTTGGAACTGGGACACTTAACCTGGGATCTATGTCATTCCCAGAACCAGGTTCCATTTTCCAAGGTGAGCACAGTATAAGTAGAGCCCACAAATTCACTATCATTTTACTGTTTTCTGCCTCAGTTTGTTGCAAGTGATTTAAAATGTCCCCCTTTAGGCTTTTCTTCTGAGAAGTTTCTGATGAAGCAAGGGTTGTTGGACTTGTTGATGCTTATTGTCTCTTTCATATTTAGCTTCCATTTTACCTCTGTAGCCCAAATACCAACAATAATGTTGACTTGCCTCACAGTTCAAGAACTATGGTATTAAATGAAGTGAATTTGCTCAATGCTCCCTTTTTGTTTTACCTCAGTTGGTGAAGACAGCTGACTTGGACCCTAGACACAACTACATCCTGGGCTTCCACCCTCATGGCGTGTTGGTGGCAGGAGCCTTCACCAACTTCTGCACCTATGCCACAGACTTCCCACAGCTGTTTCCAGGCCTCAGAAGCTACCTGCTGATGCTGCCTCTGTGGTTCAGAGCTCCATTCTTCCGAGACTACATCATGTGTGCTGGTGTGGGCCTGACAAGTTTGATTCTAGACAGATCTTTAATCCAGCTGCCTCTCCATATCCCTCTTACATACTTATATAAGCTAAGATAAACATACCTTATGAGATTTGAGGAACTCATGTATTTCCTGTTCCATACTTGCAGGTCTGATTCCATCTGACAAAGAAAGTGCTAGTTATCCACTCCGCAAGAGGCGAGGTGGGAGTGCTGTTGTGATAGCTGTTGGCGGGGCCCCAGAAGCTCTTGATGCCCATCCTGGTACCTTCAATGTGCTCTTGGCCAATAAGAAAGGTTTCATCAAAATGGCAATTGAGCATGGGTAAGTGCAGAAAGCCCTGGGGTAAAAAACAATTCTGTGGCAGCTGATTTTCTGAAGTCCTTCTGTTTAACCAGAAGATAGTGTCTGTCCATTTATTTTTGAGATTCTCAACGCGCCACCATGACCTCTTAAAACAGAGGCTCTTTGAGGTCACTTGCATGGAATTTCCTGGGAAAGCACTTTCACTCTAAGTTCCATTTAGAATAAAAAAGTTGAGTTAAACATGGATATTTAATTTAATCTTCAGTGTCATTAAATCCAGTCGTATTTGGTCAAAAATGTTTCAGAGCTCACCTTGTGCCAGTTTTCTCCTTTGGTGAGAATGAAGTGTTTGATCAAGTGGAAAACCCCAGAGGAACTTGGCTTCGGTGGATACAGGAACAACTGCAAAGCATCATGGGTATCTCCCTGCCTCTGTTCCATGCACGTGGTATATTCCAGTACTCCTTTGGCCTGATGCCCTATAGACGACCAATCTATACAGTTGGTGAGTAAGAAGCATTGGTTACGTGTTGCTGCATGCAGCTGATCAGGGGAATTTTTAAAGCAGGTTCATACATAGGCCCTTGCAAAAATATTTATATCCCTTAAAAGGTTCCATAATGTGTCATGTTGCAACCACAAACCACAGAATTCATTTGAATTTTATGTAACAGAGCAATACAAAGTAGAGCATATTCGTGAAGTGGAAAGAAAATGACAATTTTCAAAATTCTAAAAAGAAATACAAAAACTAAAATCTTTCACCACATCCTCAGTTGGATTTATCTATGGACTCTGACTGGGACATTCTAATACATGAATACACTTTGATCTATTCTAAGCTCTTCCATTTCGGCTCCAGCTGTTGTACTGCATGAACCTCAACCCAGTCTCAACTTCTGCAGCCTCTAACAAGTTTTCTTCCAGTATTGTTCCATACTTAGCTCCATCATCTTCCCATCAACTCTGACCAGCTTTCCCCATAATTGCTAAAGAAAAGCATTCCCACAGCCACCAGCACGTTATTACACCAAGGGTATGATGTGTTAGGGTGCAGGGTTTATAGCCTTTTGTACACAAGTTAAAAAGT
This sequence comes from Valencia hispanica, assembly GCA_963556495.2. Lineage (NCBI taxonomy): Eukaryota > Metazoa > Chordata > Actinopteri > Cyprinodontiformes > Valenciidae > Valencia > Valencia hispanica. The sequence continues at coordinate 41,890,129 of OY747715.1, forward strand.
TAAAATTTGGTCTCATCTGAGCAGAGTACCTTCTTCTACATCTTTGTGGTGTCCTTTGTGCTTTATGACAAACTACAAATGTGACATCTTGAGGCTTTCTTTAGCTATTTCTTGGTGCTTTTCCAAAAAAGAATGAGCATAACCTATACTTGTCATGTCAACAGATTCTTTCACCTGAGATGTGAATCTCTGAAGCTCCTCCAGAGTTACCATGGGCCTTTTGGCTGCTGATCTGATAGTCCACAATAATCAGACATACCTTTATACTTCCTTCCTGACCTGTCTGCTATGTTCCTTGGTCTTCGTGATACTGTTTATTCACAAACGCTCTCTAACAAACCTTTGGGGCCTTCATAGAAGATCTGGATTTATACTGCGATTAAATTACCCTCAGGCTGACTTTATTTTGTACTTAGTTGCCTTCTAAAGGCAATTGGATGGACAGGATTTTATTCATTACTTTTATGATTTAAAAGAAATTGAGCCCACATTTTCCTTCTACTTCAAAATTACTTTGTGTTGGCCTGTAACAAAATCCCCACAAATTTACATAGTATTTGATGGTTGTATTAGTATTTAATGTGATAAAATGTGAAAGACATGTATTGGTATAAAACACTTTCACAAGGCACTGTATACTTCATCCAGCATTGTACTGATGAGTTATAACAAAGCATTGCACTCACTGACACCCACTTACTGTAGCCCTGTGATGCTGGATGGCATGCAGCCCTCATGAATGGCACGTGCTTTAGATAAACAGACCTCTGACAGCATCATGCAACACTGCAAACCATGAAGCTGATAAAAAAAAAAAAAAACTGGCATTGAACAGGCTGCCCTGCACCTTGTCACCTCTCTGCAGTTGGCCGGCCAATTAAGGTGGAAAAGAAGGAGAAGCCAACCGCTGAGGAACTCGATGCCCTCCACCAGCTGTATATGGATGAGCTCAGTAATTTGTTTGATGAGCACAAAGGCAACTATGGAATAGACAAGGATGTTCATCTGAATTTTGTCTGACCTTGAGCTGAGGAGGGGAATTAAATGGCTATTTCTAAAGCTCTGCTGCTGCAGGTTCAGATGGTTTTACATTTTGATTTGAATTTGCTCAGAATGAGCTAGTCATTTAATTTCCAGTGAAATTATTACTTACAGAATAATGCTTTCTGGTGTGTTGGATTCAGCTAAACTGTAAAGATGGATTGCATTTTCTTTAAATTCCATGAAAATGTAAGCGTGGTTGGCTGACATGTCTTTAGGTTGAAAAAAAAGTAAGCAAGTTTTTGAACATTTATGAAATATAGGATTACTTATTGCTTTTGTATGATAAATTCATTGGATTGTATTTAGTCTGCTGCTAAATATAATTTCAATCAGTTTTTAAATAAAGGTTTAATGTACAAATGTTTTGTTGTCTGTGTATGGTTAGGATGTATGCAGTCATTAAAGTACCTTGAACCTATATTCTGTCACTACAGTTTCCTGCTGTGTAAAATGCCTTTTAACTCATTCCTTCAGATCTGAGAGGCATCTTGAGCAGACACCCTAATAGTTGTTGTTTTGCAGACATCACAAAGACACCATGTAAAGCTGCCCCCTCCCCCCAGTAAATTAGAGAAGCAGATTAGGCCACACATGCAGCCATGAACGTCTTGACCCCTGTAAGAACACATGGGTCGGACCGGACTTTACCATGCTAACTAGTTCCCATGTGTAGTCCAGACAATATCCAAGTGAGACGGTGCAGCAGATTGCTCAGTGAAATCACAGTAAACAGGTGTGATGTCTGCTGCAGTTCCCTGTAATTTCCTGTTAATGTCAGAGTAATGTCTACTGTCTTGTCGGTATTAAAGTTTAGTTAATTTTTTTATATATACTTGTATTTTCTTTAATAAAAATAGGTTTTGCAGACATGCTACTTAAAGTTGCCAAACAACTGTAGGTCCATATTACTTAGAAGTGTTGCAGTTCACTAACTTTTTGAGTAAATCACCAATATACAGCATTTAAAAAAAAAAATCTCATTAAACTACCTCTAACCTGAACTACTAACATCAATGTTTTTAAATTTTTGTATGTGGATGATTACTTTTCCAGAAATTAGTTCATATTTGCCCTGTGATGGACTGGCGACCTGTCCAGGGTGTACCCCACCTCTCGCCCCATGACTGCGCTGGAGATAGGGACCAGACCCCCCCCCCCCCCCCCCCACACACACACACACACACACAACCCTGCATACGATGGATGGGTACAGATAATGGATGGATGGTTCATGTTTATGAAAAACTTTACAAAGGACAAACAAACACTGGTTCAGAAAAACACTTTTTTCCGTACTTTGCATGAGTGGGGCACCAAGGCTGGTTGAAGCCCAGGCCCCAAATCCTCCTGAATTTTGCCATGCTTGTATCTCCCAGCATTGGACAAGGTTAGTAAAAACTTTACTACGGAAATGTAAATGAATATATTTCTAGTAATATTTGTTAGTTAGTTGGTGAGTAAATAGGTTTGTACCACACAGCCATTCAGGGGGTTTCTGAAGGAAACCATTTGAAAATTGATGATAAAAAAAAGACAAGCACCTAACTGTCTAAAACCTGTTTCTATCAAAGTCAGGAGGAAACCCAGATGAACAAAGCAAAACTATAAAGTGCAGGGTCCTAGTCAGCCTAAGGCATTGGAGAGGACTCATAACCCCCGCCCATAGGTCAGGTAGTGGCTGGATGAGACCTGTGGCCGGTGTGGTGAGCAGCTTGCTTCGCCTCCTCATCAATGGAGACTTCCCGGGGTCATACCCAGAACTCTCTGGTATTGCATGTTATGATTGCACAGACTGAAATTCATTTTTCTATTCATTCTTTGGCTTAACCAAATTATTCTGTGCACTTCCTTTAGCTAAACACCTTTACCATATTTCCATTTATGAACCAGATTTCATTGTGAGCCAAGGTCACAATGAAATGACAATTGATATACAGACACTCTCCAAAAAATTAGAATATCATGGAAAAGTTTATTTCCATAATTCCGTTAAAAACGTTAAACTTCCATAGATTACCGATTTAGGGCCCACAACTTAAACGATTAAGTATTTAGTTTATTTGTATATAATGTGGGCTTCCAGCTCATAAAACTCACAAAAACATGAATTCAAAAAATTAGAATACTGTGAAGAAATCATCATTTACTTCTCAGTTTTTGCAGGAAAAAAAAGAAATTAGGATCATATCAAATCAATCAAAATATGGCACTTTCAAAATATGTCAATCTTCAATATTTGGTAGGGAATCCCTTTGACTTAATCACTGCCTCGATGCACCGTGGCATTAAAGCAATCAGACTGTGGCATTAGTGAGAGTTATGGAAGTCCAGATTTCCTTGATGCTTGCTGTCAGCTCTTTGTTTTTGGGTCTGGTGCCCCTCATTTTCCTCTTGATAATACCCCATAGATTCTCAATGGGGTTTAGGTCCGGCGAGTTTTGTGGCCAGTCAAGCACTGTCATGGCATGGACATCGAACCAGGTGCTGGAAGATGAAATCTGCATCTCCATACAGATCCTCAGCAGAAGGAATCATGAGGTTCTCAAACATTCTGGTAGACTGATGGGGTGACCTTGGATTTAGGAAAGAAGAGTTTACAACACCTGCAATGGACATTGCACCCCAAATTATGAGTGACTGTGGATATTTGACACTGGACCTCAAGCAGCTTGGGTTCTGTTCCTCCAAACTCCTGGACGTTGATTCGCGAATGAAAGGCACACTTTACTTTCATCGGAAAAGAGGACCTTGGACCACTGGCCAACAATCCAGTCCTTCTCCTTGACCCACTTGAGAAGCTTCCTACGTTGGCTCAGGCTCAGAAGTCGTTTGACCGGAGGAACCCAACAGTTGTAGCCCATCTCCCAGATGAGTCTGACTGTGGTGAATCTTCTCTGTTGCATTATCCTCTAAAGCCCACAGTCAGCTTTTCTGCTGTAGCATCTTCTGCCCTTCCACTAGACTTCTCATTGGTATGCTTGGACACAGCACTCTGTGAACAGCCAGCCACCTTAGCTATGAACTTTTGTGGCTTACCCATCCTATGGAGGGTATCAATGATTGTCTTCTAGCCAGTTGTCAAGTCTGCAGTCTTCCCCATAGTAAACCTAACTTAGACAATTGAACCAAAGTGAACCAATTTAATGACACCTGGGAAAACCTGTGCAGGTGCGTTGAGTTTAGAAGATGAGTATTGTGTGACGCTCAGTTTAAAACATTCATGCCCTGTAAAAATTGGGCTGATTTCTTCACAGTATTCTAATTTTTTGAATTCTCGTTTTTGTGGGTTTTATGAGCTGGAAACCCAAATTATGTACAAATAAACAACAAAATACTTGAAATCGTTTAAGTTGTGGGCCCTCAATCTATGGAAGTTTAACGTTTTGAATGGAATTATGCACATAAATAAACTTTTCCATGATATTCTAATTTTTTGGAAAGGGTCTGTAAGGCTGTTACGTCTTTCATTCCATAATGAAAGGAGAAGGCAAGTCTTTTAATAGGTCTCATTATGGATTTCAGGAGCCTTCAGAATCATTTTCCATGTCAATATTCTGTATACATTTCCCCCCCTGTGAAATTAGTGAAGAAATGTGGGAGGCCTGCCCTGCAATGGACTGGCGACCTGTAACGGGTGTACCCTGCCTCGCCCCGTGTCTGCTGGAGATAGGCACCAGCCCCCGCCTCCCGCAACCCTGCATAGGATGGACGGGTACAGATAATGGATGGATGGATGGATGGATGGATGGATGGATGCGGGAGGCCTTCCTTAGACATATACCTGGATCCTCAATCTGTGCAAGGCATGGTCTGATACATATGAAAGTGGCCTTAAGGTCTCACCTTACCAATGCAAGGCTGACAGACATGTACTCTGATGCAGACCCCTCTTGCCCTTGTTGTAGGGGAGAACCAGCAGATCAAATTCATATAATCTGATCACCTTTGATCCATATACCAAAATCTTTAGGAGGAAAATCTCCCCGAACCAAATGAATGCTGTATTTTGGAAAGCCCCTTCTGCTTGCGATTTACCAAGTAATGCCCATGATGTTGTTCTCACAATCCACATTGGAAAGAGAGGTATCCTGCTTAATTGGAAATGGCAGACTCCACTGAGCTTTACTAAATGGATTAGAGACACAATGTATTTTCTGAAATTGGAAAAAATGAGACTTACTTTAAAAAATAATTACACACAATTTTTTTTAGATCTGGAATCCTTTTCGAATTTCTTGTTGAGTGGACTGCTAATCCTGATTAACTTTTATATTTTCATTTTATTTTACCTTTACATAGGTGTACCCTTTTTAAAATGTATATTGTCATTGCTTATTCGATCCTTAATATATTGTTGTATTCTTCCTGTTTTCTCATTGTTTTGTAGACATACAAGTGTACAACTACTGTACTCCTACTACCACCACAACTACTACCACCATCAATAATACTTTTTCAGTAATCCGGCTCAGTTGCATATTTCTTGAATCTGAGTATGCTATTTTAAATAACTGCACAGTATTTTAGTGCAAAAATGTTGTCCTTACTGTACCGTTTTTTATTATTTTAATTCAGTTTTTATCTTTCCTTGTGTAAATCTGCATGGACCAAGTTTCCCGTCACTTTGCTGTTGTTACACCTGAATTTTCCCTCTGTCGGGCTATAAAGGATAATTCTATTCTATTCTATTCTATTCTATTCTATTCTAAATAAAACTGTTCTAACTTAAAAAAAAAACAACAACAAAAAATTAAAAGCCTCACAAGCTAGACTTTTTCAACTTTAATCCTAAATCTGCACATTGTTTTAAAATCTAGCTGCCTCACAATGGGTGTTATAATTCTGTCAATTAAATAATCTATCATGGAGGAAGTACAAATATGATTATTTGTTTCTTTGGAACCAAGTTTGGTTTCAAATAAAAACTAGAAAACTAATTGAACTATGTTAAAATTATAAGAGCAAGGGGAGACCCTATTTCCTCAGACCTGTGTGTTAACACAGACTGTGTCTGGGTTTGGGACTTTGTGCAAGGCCTGTAACTTTCTGCAACAGAGTAATAGAAATTATGTCGCAACATCATATAGAAACACCATCCAAAAACAGCTAAAACCTCTGATTATGCAAAAATGCTATTGTCTGGAGTAAATGTGAGCCCTTATTCTTAAAAACTACAGATTATTTTCGCTACTTTGAAAATGCTTTAGAATATTTCCTTTTTCCTTCACATTTTCTGTACCTCAGTGTATATTTTTGAAACTATTTTCTGCAAGTTGCTACCTTTAAAAATAAAATAAACATCCATCCATCCATCCATTTTCTGTATGCATCCATCCTATGCAGGGTTAGGAGGGGCTGGTGTCTATCTCCAGCAGTCACAGAGCGAGAGGCAGGGTACACCCTGGACCGGTCGCCAGTCCATCACAGGGCTAAAATAATTTTTTTTATGTTTTTAAATACAATTTTAACACTCAAACATACCTTAAGGTGTCGCCGTTTTATTGTTATGGTCATTTCAATAAGAACAAGTTCTGGTTTTAATAAAATGTAGATTTCTCTTTTTTTCTTTTTTTCTTTTTACAAAATATTATCTTGCTAATGCTAATATATCATTTAAATATAATGTACATACTTCTACCACAACAAAACAGCACAAAATATACCATATTTACTTGTTACATACAGTATGTTCAAAAGATAAAAGTTTAGTTAGGTAAAACATCTTTCCACTTAACACTCAAAGAACATGCACATCTTTTTAAAAGGCAAACCCACGTTGGCCTGTGGAAAGACTTTGGTAGGTTTATCTTGTCTGGCCACCTGACATGTTTAGTCATCAGAAACACAACCCTTGTCTGCATTTCAAATAGTACTGTATACATTTTGACTTTTAACTAGAACAATATTTTTTTAGGCTCAGCATTTACTACATCAACTTTATTTCAAAGTATTTAACAGTTTTTATTTAAATAACGACATGTCGAGCTACAGCTAGCAGCCCGTTAGCCTAGCATTTATAGAGCCTGCTTCTACGAGACAAAATAGAAGCTTCTGTGAAACGGCAGCTTACTGATTTCATTTTTGATTTGTTGCTTCGAGGTTTGCCTGAAAAATGCTGACTCAATGCAGCCATCTGAGGTTTGATTTCTAAACTTGGAACCTTTGCTGCATGTGTTACTCCTCTTCTCTTGTTGCACCTTATTGGTCTGAATTATGTAAATAATGGCCAATACCACCACAGAATTCAAGAAACAAAGAACAGGTACACTTTGCCTGGATGTATATTGGCTTCTCTTAGAACAGTGGTTTTCATTCCTGCTCCTCGGAACCCACTGCCTATCATGCTTTAGATGTTCTCTGCTCTACCACACCTGAATCAATTTAGTCCACTACCTCCTCAGCATGAGATTAAGTGATGCAGGAACCTGGCAATCACACATTAATTTTAGTTATGTGCGTGGAGGCAGGGTATCACAGTTACCCTGCCTCACAGGACAGTGGGTCATGAGGACCAGAATTGAAAACCACTGCCTTAGAAGCTCACTAGTTTTATTGTTTGCAGTTGTGAAACAGGACAATACATTTATTTGTATTTTCTTGTCAAACATAGTCATAATATGTGAAGGTTTTTACACCCTTATTCCTCTGCGAAAACACAAGTACATTTAGTCTTAAGGTCTGAGACATCTGATCAATAAAAATGATTCTTTGTTGGGTTTATGACAGATAAGGCTGTCTGTGAACTTTGGCAGAAACCAGAAATATGAGATTGCAATACTGTGATATTTCCACATGAAATAGATGGCAGACTGGACAATGCCCCGATCATTGCAACACAGTCTGGGCACAATTTCAGTATGAATCTTTGCTGGACTTTACAAAACGCTTACTCGGGGAAAAATTGCTTCTGTGACGTGATGCCAAAGATATAAATCATCAAGAAACAAAGGTGCACTTTAGAAATGTAATGGATTCATACACAGAGATGAGGAGTGTATTCACACAGCAGATAACACAGGAATCTGCTGTTTGGAGAAGCTGCTTACAACTGATGACTGAGTGGTGTTAGGCAGCTCTTACGTTTGTTTGAATGGCCCGAGGATAACAACATTATTGACTTATTTTTTAAGACTCTGATCTAAGTACAAAGGAAATCACTGTGTTCGTGGACTTCTGCAGTATATCTTATCTTAGCTTCTCTCTCACAAAAACACAGCATAAAAGGTGTTCAGGTCTCTGTTCGGAAATGTTTATATTTCCATTTAGTTTAGGGTTCAGATTAATATCTAGGACATAAGAACAAGCAACATAAATCTATTGTGTTAGAAGAACTCAATATAATTTTATCTGTCAGTGAACTTTGGCTTTCATATACTTTGGCATTGCTCTGATGATTTCCTAATGAACTGACTGGAACACTAGATAACCCCTTGCTAATTCAATAGTAGCTCCAAGGGCCCTATTGCCCTGCATTTTCAAGACACAAAAATCTGCACCACAGACAAAAAGGTTAAATTTACTTATTGACATTAAGTGTAAAAACGACTACATGACTAAATGGTCATAAAAATAAATAACATTCAGTTTTATTACAGATATGGTGTAGTAATTGTATGGATCGTGTTATGCTTTATCAATTGTCCAACAGATTTATAAAATTGTTGTCAGGTGTCTCAGGAAATTAAAAACTAGCCTAAAAAGTGAGACAAAGAAAAATCTTGAATTTAACCATGAAAGTGAAAAAATTATTATAAAACTAAACAATGGAGAGGAATAAATGCTGTTACAACTGCCTGGACTGAAATAATTATAAGATAAAAAAATATTAAACACTGAAATGCACAATTACATTCTTGATGTGGCAAATTGTTGCTCAACACCAGCTTCATGTCAAGGACTGTTTGATAGATTTTATCTAAAAGACGAACCTTGGCATGATTCCGTCCTGGTGTCAGTTTTGGGATAAATTGCATCAGATACAAAGTACAGTAGAGTCTTTCAAATGAAGACTCAAACTTGCATTTAATTTAGGATAAAGTCTGATCCAACAGCAAAAAACATTTTTTTTTTCTATTTAAAAATGTTTGCTGTTAATCTTTTAATTCATAATATTCATTTAAAATTGATTTGATACCCTGTGTATTAAGCTATGTTAAATTATTTAGAGGTTCATAAGTAATTAAGTCTAACAAGTCTTTGATAAAAATGTACAGATTTTGATACATTAAGAGGCTCTTTAGTCTATTGATGTAAAAAGATCTTTGTGAAGGACACATTTTATTTATCTCACCATTGAATGATCTGTATCCCACAAAAAGAAAAATCTGGTGATCTATTTAAAATCCAAACAAAAGCACTAAAATGAAAGATTTAAATGTATTAGTAATAATCAAACTGATATCTATTCACTAATATCTGCTTCATGAATAAAGACACAAACAAAATACAATCTAACAAAGCCACATAAAATGTGTTAATCTGCACACTAATTAAAACTGAAAAAAGTTTAACTGGAAGATGTATTGATTAAAAAGAAATAGGTTTTACAGCCTAATTATGATTCTAATTTCATCTTTAATTTGGATTAAGGATCAGCCATACTTGGTCAGAGATAAAGCTCTTTCACCAAAAATACACAAACACACTGCATCATACAATGTAAGTCAATAAGTAAATTGATCAATGAACAAACTAATGAATCAATCAACCAATCAATCAATCAATCAATCAATCAATCAATCAATTGATTCTTAAGTTTGTTTTGTATCTGAAGTCAGCTCAGTTCCTCATGGGAGATGGATCAGCCAATCAGGGAAGAAGGGGTAATGTAAATCTCACAATCCTCAGATTAGATAGAAATTTAAAAATGTTGATTCAATACCCCATTACCTTTGGTAAGATAATGGGGTATGTTTATCATGTAAAGCACTTTGAACTGCCTTGTTGCTGTAATGTGCTATACAAATAAACTTGAACTGACTTGATTTGTAAGTCATGTTAAACAGCCAAGGAAAAATTATTTCTGTTATTAAGAAATGTAAGCGCTCTGAGTTAGCAGAATCAGACAACTTGTCAGTGGAAGCTCGAAGGTTTTCCTGCGATCAAGATGGAAGTCAGAAAACATTGTTTAACAATTGTTTTACTGATACCGATAACTTTCAATAAGGTTTAAAGAGCCTACAGAAGTCATGTTGGACAGAAAATGGACAGGGATGGTTTGTTTTTATTTTAATGTTTAAAATAATAAAAACAAACATGTACTGTGACAGCATACAGACAAAATAGCTACATTCTACATTACGTTCTTTAGACTCAATGGATGTTTTTAAGAAGAATCTCAAGACCTATTTATTGCCTATCCATCGTAGTATGACACAGGGTTGTTTTATGATCATGTATTTCTCAAATGCTGTTATTGTGTACTTATTTTAAATTTTACTTTTATCTGTTTTTATCTTCTTTTGTTGTTTTATGTTATGTGAAGCACTTTGTGACTCCCTGTCTGTGAAAGGTGCTATATAAATAAATTTTGCTTGCTTGCATTTGTTCTGGGTTTTGTTTTTGTTTGTCCTTTTTTTTTTTTACAACAAAGCAAATGTTAGCTATATGAACAGAAACATATAAACAAAAAATAGAATAAATACATCTAAATATTTTAAACTGTTTGTCACATTTCAATTGAATATTGACCACAAACATCCCCTTATCATTTACTGGTTTATATGAGCAAATAGTTTGCTAGGCAAACTGAGGCATGGAGTTTAAAAGAACAGGGGCCATTTTAGTTGCTTTTGATGGCGTTTTTATGAGTTTATTTAACTTTTCTTTTTTTTTTTTTTTTTACAGTTTCAGATTTCTACTCATCCTTTTTCATTTTCTATTTTCAAATAGATAAAAAATCCAATTAGCCTACCAAAACATGAATGTTAAACATGTCCTTCACCTGACGGAGCGGCAGAGGCCGGACTGTTTTCACCAACAGCTGAGCTGACCCACGTGACCGTCCTTCATAAATACACAGACACTCTGCGTCTCGCGGCCACTGCTTCAACAAGCTTATCCTCCCGCGGTTCCGCTTGTCCACGACAGCGAGGACGCCCTCAGAAAGCCTCCACACGCCTCTGTGCTCCGTCCCCTCTGCCCTGAATAAATGCCCATTCGTCTCTTCAGTCAGATGCTGCTGGAGCTGCTGGAGCTGTTGCCTCAGAGCGCTGACAGCCAGTAACACCTCAGGGTTAGTTTTTGCTTCTTCTTTTTTTCAAAGAAACAAATCAACCGGGCAACAACGACAACAGAAAAGTCTGAACCATGAAGACGATTCTTGCTGCCTATTCTGGAGTCCTGAAAGGTAAGACTTTAGTTTTACTTCATTTAACAGGAAAGCGGTGATCAAACAGATCAGAGATGGTTTATGAATCAGATTCAAAGGGTTCTGTTCCATCCAACTGTAATAGTCCATCAGTTTCCAAATTATTTAGAAGTTTAGGATGAAATCATAAACATCAATTCACAAATGCTTGATTTGTGATGGGAAATGTGCTCAAACTCTCTACAAAGACCCAGAATGTTTTGGTATATGTATGATGAAACTGTCAGTTTGCAGTTGTGTAGGGTTTGTTTTGTTTTCTCTAACATTCATGCCTTCTTGTAGATTTTTATGACATTCTTTGGCAACAGATAAATGTATGAAAGAGTAAACCTGAGCTGCTTTTTGTTTTGATGAAAAGTAATTGTTGCTCTAAATGTTTACCTTGCGACCCAAAGTTAAACATTTCTCAAATCAAATAAAGACCTCTGTACAGGATTACTTTGCTTGTTTTTCGTTAATTTCTCCCTTGCATAAGGTAGTATGCAAAACATGAATAGAAATACTTGTGTTTACACACAGATATGGCACTTACAAATGTCTCTAAACAAAACTGCATTCCATGAATTTATTGTTTTTTCTTCTTCATGTTCTAATTCTCCAGTTTTTGCATTGCTACAATTAGAGCGATGGATGGTGCTGCCTTTTTTCTGCCATCTCAGTAAAAGGTCCTTAAACATGAAAAAAGCACAACAGAAAATGTTAGCAATTTGGAAACTAATTTGTTAAAGCTAAAAAACTCAATACCTGCAGCCAACATGTCTGATTACATCCCTCACCTCCCTCCTCCCAGTGCAGTTTATCAGTAGATAAAGTGAGAACTTATCTTCTGTTAGTCTGCGCACCACGCAGACTCCAAAGATTTAAGGATCTTTAAAGTGTATGTACTAAGCTGACTCTGAACTACTGCCACTAAATCACAGCTGCATCTAATGTGTTTCCATACCTAACCATATGGGTACATATCAAGTCAATATATATAAAGTCAAATAACAGACATTCATGGTGCTGCAAAAAGATGTCATTTTTTTGTTTTTAAGAAGAATGACACCTGCTTTCAAGGAACTAATAAAAAGCTGCCCAAACTAGATTCTTCAACATCTCTAGGCTCTGTTTGCACCACATCAGGTACAGTTTGGCATGCTCACCCACAGCTGTAAGAGGACATCGTGCTTCCATGTGCTCATCAGCTGTAAGACCACCATACCAAAGAGTAGCAATTGGACTGTTCTGATGTTCCTTTTTTTCCACGTATCTGCTTGACAAAGCTTTCAGAGGAGGTATGCAAATATCTATCTATCCATCCATCCATCCATACTTTGGCCATCTCTCTTCTTGCCCTACCCCCGTACCCTTTTAACTGTCACAACATAATAATAAAACTCCTGATATTCTGTTATGGATTTTTGTTCTTGTGGACCAACTCCTAATTTGGCTCCTTTGAAAACTTTCTGAAGAACTTCCTGTACATATGTTAATACAGCTCTATTCTCCACTGATTTAGTTCTGGCCAGCACTGATGCACATTACACCAGTGGGAATTGTTAAGTAGCTGCAGCATCCTAGTTTACAGGTATTACTAATGGTGAATCCTGGAGCTAAGTTATTTTCAGTGTGTCTAAATGGGATTAGACTGCAGCGTATTCCTAGGGTGAGCTTCTTCCTTATTGGCTCTCAGCTTGACGAGCTTTAGTAGCTGTTAACGTGGTCCCTTTGTGGTCAGTTCTGACATCCACACAACCTGATGGCTTTAATGCTTAGGACCTGCCAGTAAAAAGTGCTGGTGAGTATTTGAGGCAGCAGTCCTTTAAGATGAAACCATTGGACACTGATTTGAGGAAATCACTAACTTTTGTTTAGTTTAATGGCCTATCTCGACCCAATTGAACTTTTTGTTTTCCTCTGACGGATGCTGATTGATCTCTTCCTGCATATGTTGTGTCCAGGCACCGGCTCCAGCGTCCTCTCCTCCCTGCAGGACCTTCCGTCAGCGTTGTGGCCCTGCAGTTCCAGGATGGAAAAGCATCTGCAGGTCATCTCTGTGCTACAATGGGTCATCTCCTTCTTAGCCATGGGTGAGTGTTTGTGTGTATGTTTGTGTTATCAATTCAATTAAATTCAGTTTATTTATATAGCGCCAATTCACAACAGATGTCATCTCAAGGCACTTAACAAGTCATTTCAATACATTTATACCAACATTCCAATCAGTTAAAAAGTTTCCTATTTAAGGAATCCCAGCAGATTGCGTCAGTCATTGGCGTGAGGTTGGGCCCCGTTGATGCAGACTTTCCAACCACAGCAATCCTTCAGCAATCCCTCATACTGAGCAAGCATGTAGCGATGGTGGAGAGGAAAAACTCCCCTTTAGCAGGAAGAAACCTCCAACAGAACCAGCCTCAGTAGGAGCGGCCATCTGCCACGACCGTCTGGGGGCTTGAGAAGACAGAGCAGAGACAGAGAAGGAACAGAAGATCTGATATAAGAGAACTTTCTATGTTACAGAAAGTAAAATGTTAATAACAGGACACAGTGGATGTTCAGTTACTGGGAGGATCATCCCAGTCGATGCCCCCCGTCCAACAGGGCATTGCAGCCAAGCAGGATACCAGACCAGGTATATCTTCTATGGAGAGAAAAACACTGAGAGATCAACTGAAGGCTTTTAATGGCATTTTGTGGACTACCTGATAGTAAAGAATTATAGTAGTCCAGCCTTGAGGTAACAAATGCATGGACTAGTTTCTCAGCATCACTCCTGGACAGGATGTTTCTAATTTTAGCAATATTCCGGAGGTGAAAGAAAGAAATCCTAGAAACCTGTTTTAATATGGGATTTAAATGTCAAGTCTCGGTCAAAAATAACGCCGAGGTTCTTTACGTTATTACTGGGGGCCAATTTAATCCCATCCAGATGAAGTGATTGACTAATCAGTTTCTGTTTAAGAACTTCTGGTCCAAAGACAGCAACTTCTGTTTTGTCAGAATTTAAAAGCAAAACGTTTAGGGTCATCCATGTTTTTATGTCTTCCAGACATGCCTGTAATCTACCTGTTATCTAATTGATCTCAGCTTAAGAAGGCTTAATCATGAATATATGTTTTGTAACTTCTAGGTTTCCTTTCACCTTAGTCTAGATTCAAGTTTCAGTAAAGTGAACTGTTATTTGAGGAACTTGTTCCTTTTCTCCTTTCTGTGTCTAGGTATTGCCTGCACGCTGCTGTTGATCTACATGTTCTGCACTGATTGCTGGCTAATTGCTGCCCTTTACACCGCCTGGCTCATTGTTGACTGGAACACCCCGAAACAAGGTAAAAAACAAGTATAAACCTGATATGATGCTTCAAAAACTACTGTGACTAACTCTGTCACCACAGCATTGGATATTCTGTGACAATGAGCAGAAACAAGGATTGCATAATGCTTTTATGGTTCCACTCACAAAATCATCAGAGCGCCATATGCTTCCTAACAGCCTTTTAATATCAATCCATCTACTGTCTTGGTTTCCTTTGTATGTGCATGCACAGAAGAGACTCTTATAATCTTCTTTCCATTTTTACTAACAAGTCAGTGGTGTTAAGCAGAAGTTCCATCAGATTAGATGTATAACAAAATAAAGACACTTTTATCTCTCAAGGACAAGAAAAGAAGCTTTCTGCACCTATTGGTGGAATATTGTAACTCTTTTCACATGGTTCTCAATTATTCTCAAAAATATTGTTCAGAATGCAGCCGCCAAACAATCAAGCGGTACAGAAGAAAAGTAACATTTAGCATCATGTTTTTCTTTTCTCATCGGGCTTGGTTATCAGTGTTCTGCTCTGTATTTCTTACATTCCTTGAGTTTTGTTGGATGTTGGTTTTATCTCCTGTAGCATAACTTTTTTTATTATTTAAACCAAAATGGAGTCCACTATTGTGTTTTATTTATTTACTGGCATCCCTTGTGTGAATGAAAAAAAAATCAGGAAAAAGTCCTAAAACATAGCAATGTGAGACTTTTGGGAGGATGCCAAAACCCCATATTGAAAGGCAATTCCAATAAATACAAACAGAATTTATGGGAAATGTAGGGAAACATCTGAAAAATAACAAAAATAATTGTGACGATCCTAACTGACCTAAAAAGGGAAAGGTTTGGTCTGATTTAATGTCACACAGTAAGAAAGGACTGAAGAGCCCATCATGTCTAAAAAGCGTTATACGTTTCAGTTCAATGGCCTACTCCTGAAAGTCCTAATTAGTTCTAGTCCTCATTTTTTTTCAATTGAGTGATGTCTCCTTTCTCTCTTCAGGTGGCAGAAGGTCTTCTTGGGTGAGGAACTGGAAAGTATGGACATATTTCCGAGACTACTTCCCCATCAGGGTAATTATAACAACTGTCCAGTGAACTGTTGCAAATTGTAGCAGCTACAGACTTTAAATATCAGGAGCAGAGCAAAAAAAATGCAACTAAAAGAGAAATAACTCCTTAAAACTTTATTTTTTTCGGACATAGTCCGTGCTGTATGACTTTCAGCAGTTGCATGCAGGTCCTCTATCATCCTGCAGATAAGCTTTATCACAGCAGGATGGCGTATCAGTTGTCTGCTCCAATGGTGTCCCTTGTCCCGTGTTAATGATGGAGGGTGTACGTTGGCCTGGAGTTTGAGCCTTTGTTCTGCTTTATAGACCTCAGGTATCTGGGTAATCCTTGCTCAGTCTGGGGCAAGGTGTTATCACAAAGTGGCACAAAAACATCTACACGCTGGCTCCACGCAGAGGGTGGTACAGTAGCTGTCACTGGATGGGACAAAGATCAAGGCTGGAGTGTGTTTAAATAGAAATTATTGCATTCATATTGATACAGTCAACCGTTGATGGGACTTCTTTGAATCATCAGCTGTTGTAACTGAAAGTTAAGTCATTAAATTACACATCCCAAGTACTGGTATAGTCCTGTTGTGAGGGGGGTAAAAGATCAACTTTCAACAATGTGTGGGAAGTCGAACCGGATCAGAATCACTAAAAGTTAATTGAGCTTAAGTATATCAGACAACGTCATTATTTATGATTGATTGTAGCTTCCAAGTGTGTTCATTTTTCTAAAAAAATCATGTAAAAGATGTCACACTGATTAAAAGAAAGTGACAGTTGGGACACGGTTGTGTCCAGAAATCAGCTCTGAGATGTTTTATGCTTCTGGAGTTTGTGGACAGGTTGGAGTCCCTGTGGATTATTCTGTATGACACAGATGTCAAACTCCAGTCCTCGAGTGCTGGTGTCCTGCAACTTTTAGACATGTCTCTCTTTCAACACACCTGAATCAAATAATTAGGTAATCAGCAGGACCCCATATAACCTAGCTGCCTGCAGAGGAGGGAACTTAACCATATGATTCAGGTGTGTTGGACCAGGAACACATCTAAATGTTGCAGGACACCCGCCCTCGTAGACTGAAGTTTGACACCCCTACTGTATGAAGACAACATTTTGATTTGTAGTGAGAGGAGAGAAGTCAGCCTGGAGAGATGGACTGAATACATATGGTACAGTGAACTACTGAAGGTGTACCAGTTTAAGTATCTGGGATCAGAACGACATAAGACCGAGTGGAATAGATGGAGAGGAGTAATTTGTGCTGGAAGGATCACACATTGGGTGTGTGTCTGGACCCTGAATTTTTTATTATTTTATGTTGTGGTATTCACCTTTGCAAAACATCTTAAACTCAGATTGCATGTAGAGCGTCTGTGAACATCCGTTTTCCAGTCCTGCCACAGAGTCTAAGGTGGATTTAGTTCTGGACTTTGACTAGGCCATTCGAACACATGAATTTGCTTTGATCTTTACCATTCTGTTGTAACTGTATTTTTGTTTTAGACTGCTGGAAGGTGAACACTCACACCAGTTCAGGTCTTTTGCACCCTTTAACAGCTTTTGTGCTCTTTTTAGCTCCATATGTCATCCAATCAGTTCTGACCAGCTGTGTGGTCTTCATTGCATCACATTGTTTCACCATGGAGATGGTGTGTTCGGGTTCATGTGCTGCTTACTAGATAGTGTTTTGCATGCCAGCCAAAATGCCCAAATTTGGTCTCATCTGATCACATGGTGACCTAGGTACTGTTTAGGTGACTTCTGAAGGCAATTGGTTGCACTGAATTTTCATTAAGGGGTGTCCAGGGAGTACAGGGGGTTGAATACAAATGTGTTTTTATTGTCTTTCAGCTCCCAGGTATCTACTGCTTTATTTGTTGGTGACAGTCTGAAAAAGGGTATCAAGAACTGTAAATGCACATAAAGAGACTGGTTTTAAAAATGTTTGAACAAAACCAGACGGATTAGAGCATGCAATTCAGGAACAAAAATCTTGTTTTCAGTTGCACTAATTTGAGGGAGCTGAACTTCGTTAATCTTATTGATCTGTGCTGTTTGTACTGTGGAACGGTTTGTCTTTGCCCACTCTAGCTCCAGCTGGCATCCCTCATGTTTGTCTTGCGTTAGAAATA
Source organism: Valencia hispanica (assembly GCA_963556495.2). NCBI lineage: Eukaryota > Metazoa > Chordata > Actinopteri > Cyprinodontiformes > Valenciidae > Valencia > Valencia hispanica. The sequence goes on from OY747715.1 coordinate 41,908,033, forward strand.
TCAATACTGCTGTAAGTCCTGCATGTGTCAATGCCAGGCTGAAGTGTACATTTGAGTCCCCACTAAACTTCTGCTGCCTCAGTACATACAAAAAGAGAGAGAAACAGGTATGTGCCGAGGAATCAATTAGCTGAATAGCAAGCAAGCTTTATCTAGTGTGATCAAGCGACTGTTATTTATGAGCTGGAAGCCAAGCGGTCAAAGTCTGAGTGGAAGTGAACACAGCAGTATGTCTGGATTTGGATCGATCAAAAAGTGTCAGATAAACACCCTTTTGGAATCTGATGCAAGCCCAAAAACGATCCAAGACACTTCTGAATTATTGCTGCTTGATTGCTTCATTCAGTGAATCTGACTGTCCAGCATATATCTGCTAACAGCTGCCACGCCAGCCAGGTGGAAGCCTGTGATACCATAGAAATTTTAAATGTGATGGCCTTTTCTTAATGTGATTACACAACCTTTAGCTTTGACTTGCTACTATGAAAGCCATGTGCACACATTAAGGGATTGTTGTGTACTCTGCAGAGCTGTTGTGCACCTTCTTGTGGGACTGTGCACATTTTCAGCTTGAGCATGAATTAAGCATTGTAAAATAATGCAGAAAGTTTATATTTTCAATGTTCCCACTCTGAACAGGTGCATGCCATGTATACTGGGTCAGTCATTTTATGACTGCTCGAGGAGTTGGAGATAGCTTTATTTGATGAGTTGATAATGATGTCCTGGTTTAAGTAAAACACTGACAGCGTTCCCAAATCCTTGGTAAAGACCCATTTCTTAAAACAATAACACATCAGTCTATCGTTCTTTTGCTTAATGCCTCCCAGCACAAACAAAATGTGGGCATGGAATTCACAGTTCAGTTCTTTCAATTCATCATGTTTTTTTCCCCTGTTTTCACATACTCTCTGTAGCGGATCAGTGCGTGATGACGGTCTAATTTGTAATTTTGACAAATTGGCTCAAAGAGTTCCCAGATCCTAGCAAATAGTTCACAGAACACATCCTTTAAAAAAAATGGTTCCCAGATTTCGTTCTGCCAGGATCCAGCTCAAATTAAGCCCTGATTTAACCTCTGTTTTTAGCCTCATATTTATATTTCCCGCAACATGACTATGCTTGTTATACCATCATACAAAGATCTGGCAACCAGCCTTATGCTCTTTATGTTTTTCTTGCAGCTCATTAAAACCCACGATCTGCTTCCTAGCCGGAACTACATATTGGGCTACCATCCCCATGGTATCTTCTGCTTTGGTGCTTTCTGCAACTTTGGGACGGAGGCAACGGGATTCTCCAAGAAATTTCCCAGGATCAAGCCCTCCCTGGCAACCCTGGCAGGAAACTTCCGCTTGCCTGTTCTTCGAGACTACCTGATGTCTGGGGGTGAGAAAACTTGGGAGGTGTTGGAGTCATGTTTGAAGATGTTGAGAACTGTATTTGTCAGAGAGCTGACCCTTGTCCTGTTGTCCGGCTTCAGCAACTGTTGTTTACTTCAATCTGTCGATTTTACTGATTTTTCATAGAGCCTAAACAGCTCTGAGGGGCTCGGAGAGACTTTCTGGATTCTGGATACAATGCCAGTGCATTGTACATGTTGGTTTTGATGGGAAGCGATCTCCTAGAGTTTCTTTTTGGGGCTTTTAGAAACACATTTAATAATATTATGCCTCTTTTTAAACAAGTTATAATTGGTCTATAGTCTGTACAAAACATGTTAATAAAGTGGGCTTTTATTGTGGCTAGTCTAACGCCGCGTTCACACTGCCCAAAACGTCAACGCCTAGAACGGCAAGATTACATGTTATGTCTATGATTGAGGGCCGTCAGTCTCTGTGGTGCTTTCTGTGCTTTGGCCGCGGCAATTTCTGAAGCTTTTGCTGCTTTCCAAGCTTCAAAGCAGCAAAAGTCAGCAACGAGGAAGTTCAGCTTGCTGAACTTTCGGCGTCGTCCCCTTAGCATCAACCAATCAGAGCGTGTGAAGAGTGGGGTGTATCCACAAACGGCAATAATACGCCCGACGTCGACGTTGTCTACCTTTTTATTTAATAAATAAAGCCAAGCCACTCTCTCGATATGATCTGTCATTGTTTAAAACATCCGGCAACAGAGGAAGCCCCGCCCACGCTCACTTTGGTTTTGCTCAGCAAGTGGTGGGCTAGCTTTGTAAGCTTCAGGCCTAAAAATGTATATGCTTCAAACTAGTCGCTTTGCGAGCGTTTTTTGACTCCCACAAAGCGGTGTGAACGCTGTATAAGGCACACCTGTGCAATATTCATGCTGTCTAATCAGCACCTTGATCTGCCACACTTGTAAGGGGGGATGGTATATTTTGGCAAAGACCTGCTCACTAACACAGATTTAGACAGATTTGTGAACAGTATTTGAGAGTAATGGGTCTTTTGAATATATAGAAAATGTTTCAGCTCATGAAAAATGTGAGCAAAAACAAGTAATGCGTTTAGATTTTTGTTCAGCGTAATAAGAATGATCAAATTAAAACATAATTGAAATCTCGTAATGTATCTAAATAAATGAGACGGTTCCCTTATAGAAATGTTACATGGGTTGAACATGTTCTTAACATAGGATCAGATGTTATCCCATGTGGTACCTGGTAAACCACATGTGTAAGCGCACATGTAATTCTACATGGGTTTCACAAAATTTTTTCAGAAGTATGTTTCATATGGAAAATGACTTGTTCCACGTGTGGTGTGCATGTTATCCCATGGGCTTCTTTCGTGAAATGTGTGCAAAAGACAGGTGGTCACATGTTCCTCACACAGGTCGAATGTCTTAACATGTTTTCACATGTGAATTTCCCATATGAAATCCATGTGTTTTTTCTGTAAGGGAAAGTGCAAAATTACTGCATCCTTTTAACCAAATTAGCAGCTAAACTCATCATGTTTCCTTACCCTTTCCCACCCCCCCATTGCAGGTATCTGCCCTGTGAACAGGCACTCTATAGACTACCTGCTCTCGTGCAACGGGACAGGAAATGCTGTGGTCATCGTTGTTGGAGGAGCAGCGGAGTCCCTTCACTGTGCACCGGGGATGAATTCTGTCACCCTAAAGAACCGCAAAGGCTTTGTAAGGCTGGCCCTCCAGAAAGGGTGCGTGTCCGCTGTAATACCTGTACATAAACACACACACCCATGCAAACCTCAGGGTCTCAAAATACAAGCCTCAGTTAAATCTGTTATGAAAATGTCTCTGCTGTGAACCACAGGACTGAACAAATCCTACATGATTAACCTTAGAAGGTTAAAAAGGCCCAGAGAGTGCTACAAAATCTGTTATGAATGTGCCATGCTGTGTTGAACACCTCGTGGCATGGACTACTCTTTCTGAAAGGTCAAACTACATGAACTGGTCCTGACCTGCTCTAAGCAATACATTAATCGCCATTATTACCAGCACTGCTAAGTCATCTTGATTTGGATCTCTAGCCCAAACATGGCAGGATTATCATATCACTGGGTGCACCTTTTTTCTAAGAAGCTTAGACCTTGCTGGAATAAGTAACGTTCAGTTATGTAGACCTCTATTCATAACGACTAGGTTAGCATTTTAACCCACATAAGCCTGGAGTGTTACGTTCAGGACATTTGGAAGCACTTTCTAGAACTAATTAAATGCTTATAAAAGGCATGATGTTGCAATCAGCTGAACAGCTCTCTCCATGAAGGAAACTAGTCTTGAGGATGATCTTCTTGTAAAATCCTAAAAATGTTGCCTCAGACAAAATGAGAAGGTAATTAAATAAATTGTCCCTAGAGGAGTATTCCACCCCCAAGTGAAATTTAGTCTGTTGCCATATTCCCCAGAGTTGGATAAGGGGGAAAAATAGCATTTTGTAACAAGCCCAGTCATTCTCCTAATCTAGCAGCAGTCAGTTTGCTTTATCTTAGTGTAAACAATGTAAGTGAATGGTAATAGCTAGCATATTCAAAGTCAAAGTCAGGTTTATTGTCAATTTCTTCACATGTATTAAACATACAAAGGAATTTAAATTACGTTTCTCACTCTTCCAATGCGTAGACAGGCATCACAGAGGACAGGAGAAACAGTAAAGTGCACAGACACAACAAGAACATTTCCAAATCTCTAAAGTAATACTAAATAAGTCCTAATAGGTTAAGGCTTATACTTTTTACTGATACTATAAATAAAGATATAAATGTAACAATAAAGTGTATCAGCAGTGTACTTGAAAAGTAGTGTAATGTGAAGTAGCAGCCTGGGTTCAATGTATAAAATGTTGGTGAGGATTTTTGGTGTGAAGATAATCTATAATAATAAAGGCAGCAGTAATAATAATAACCGATGTGTGCAGTTTGTATAGTGTAGAGGTAGGGTCAGAGCCCAGAGGGATTTTTTTATTTTTTTTTTTGGGGGGGGGGTGGAGGTAGATTCCTGGACTACTGCCAGTCTGGAGGCTCTGTTGGCTGGGGCTGAGGGTGGGGAGGGGAGATAGTTCAGCAGTCTCACAGTCTGTTGTAGTCTGGGCACACAGTGATGCAGCTGGTGAGGATGCTGTCAATTGTTCCTCTGTAAAAAGTCGTCAGGATGGGTGGTGGAGCATTTGCCCGCTTACGTTTACGCAGGAAATAGAGGCGCTGCTGAGCTTTTGCAGTGTTGGTGGTCCAGGCATGGTCCTCACTGACGTGCACCCCCAGGAATTTGGTGCGGCTCACTCTCTCAACGCAGCGCCGTCGATGGTCAGTGGTGGGGGTTGGGTGTGGCCTCTCTGGAGGTTGACAACAATCTCCTTAGTTTTGCTGACATTCAGCAGGAGGTTGTTGTTCCTGCGCCACGTGGTCAGAAGGTCGACCTCTTTCCTGTAGTGAGTCTCGTCGCCTTTGGTGATGAGACCCACCAGAGTTGTGGTCTCTGACTGAGGAAATCAAGCAGCCAGTTGCAGAGGGAAGTGCTGAGGCCCAGTTTGTCCAATTTGCAGATAGGTTGTTGTGGTATTATGGTGTTGAATGCTGAACTAAAGTCTATGAACAGCATTCTCACATATAAGTCCTCTTTATCCAGGTGAGTGAGGGCTGGGTGGAGGGCAGAGCAGACTGCATCCTCTGTGGATCGTTTAGCTCTATATGCGAACTGGGTGGGGGTAAGGATGGATTTCATATGTGACCTGACTAGCCTTTCATTTTGTTTGCAAAAGTCATGAAAATTACTCAATAATAATCCTAATCATTCCTGGTGACCTCAATAATCAGATCAATTACAAATTAAAATGACTAAGTCACATGAAAGGATTACAGGTGCCAATTTAGAGTTAGGACTACATTACGACAAAGCACTGCTATAAGCTGCCGCTGCAAGGTGCAAGGATATGACACCACCTAAAAGTGATTTACTCTACAAAACTTGCCATTTAGTCATTTGGATGAAATGTTGTAAATGTTATACTGTAAACCTCGAGGTGACCATGTCAGCCAGATTTTACAATTATAGTAATTCATAATAGCCCAGCAACACAATGCTACAAAATGCTTTTTCTCTCTTATTTAACTCTGGGGAATATGACAAAATTTTACTTAGGGGTGGAATATCCCTTTAAATTTCTAAGGCAAAATGTCAGTTCTAAAAGTTTCCCATTTGTTCAATCTCCTTGCATAATTGTTGTGCCTCGCCAGAACAAAAACTCAACCGTCTCCCCAGAATTGCCCTGAAAATTGACTGCTGCTGCCAACAGTGTTCTTGTGCAACCTAAACTGACTTTAGGCAATTATTAATTAGTTAAGCTGTAAACAAAAGCCAATCCCACCTTCTTTTGAATGTTTTAGTTGTCAAACTAAAGCAGGCATCCTAGTTAAGTAGAGACGTGTTATAATTCACACGTTTGCCACGTCTTACACGGAGCCCTCTGGTGTGATTGTTTTTATTGCCAGGTCATTTTCTGATATAATGGTTTTTAGCATTGAAAACATAAATACTTTACAGCCTACATTGTAAAGTATAATGTAGGATGTTAAACCAACTGGATAGTAAGGTGCAACAGATGGAGATCAGTGTGAAAGAAGTGTTTAATAATACAATTTCAAAATCAACAGACACAACTTTAGGCTAAATATTTCTTTTTTTTTTCTATCTCTCTTTGTGGTTTCTGTGTTTTATCCTTAAGAACTAGTTGAGTTAAACCACTTTTTTTGTGACCATATAGGTCCGACCTCGTTCCTGTGTATTCTTTTGGAGAAAATGACGCCTACAAGCAGGTGATCTTTGAGGAAGGAACCTGCTGGAGAGCTCTGCAGAAGAAGTTACAAAAGATCTTGGGCTTTGCCCCGTGCCTTTTCTACGGCAGTGCTTGGGGTATCGTGCCTTTCTGCAATCCTATCACCACCATAGGCAAGTTTGTCTGCATTAGTTTGTGGTTATGCGTTTGGATGAAAAACTGCTTTCTGAGAGTTTTACACCGTTTTTCCAAAATTATTCACACCGCCTTGAACTTTTTCATGTTTTGTCACATTGCAACCACAAACCTTTCCTTGAGCTATTAGGACAGTCCAACGCAAAGTAGTGCATGATGTTAAAGCTGAATGAAAATTATGCATGGTGTTGAAATGTTTTCCAACAAAAAGGTAATGTACGTTTGTCCTCAACCACCTGAGACAATTTACACAAGGTTTTATTGCAAGTACAGCAGCGAGTCTTTTTGAGTATGTCTCTACCAGCTTTGCACATCTGGAGACTGAAATTCCAACACATTCTTCTTTACAAAATACCTGATGCTCACAGCCTGTGGACTTCAATGTTTAAGTATTGCCCCTGATTTTCAACTGGACCTAATATAGCCTTTGATTTGGCCATTCTCATGCATGAATATGCTAAACCAGGGGTCTGCAAGTCCAGTCCTCGAGAGCTACCATCCTGCAACTTTTAGATGCATTCTTTCTTCAACACACTTGTATCAAATGTACTATTTGTTACCAGGCCTGCAGAGCTGAATGACTGCTGATGAGGGAATTCAGTCATTTGATTCAGATGTGTTGGAAGAGTGATGCATCTAAAACCTCCTTGAGAGTTACCATAAGCCTATAGGCTGTATCAGTTTTTTGCACTCTTTGCCTGGCCAGAGAGCTTAGGTGGACATGCTTGTCTTTGTAGCTTTGCAGTAGTGTCATTACTCTTTTTGGATGCTGGATTAAACAGTGTTCCAAGAGATTCTCAGAGCTTAGAATACCCTTCTAGAACTCAGCCCTTTGCCTTTCATAGAACAGCTGCATTCATTCTGAATTGCACACAGTTGAAGCCAGTGGATCTTTGTTTTGTTTTTTTACATTACATTGCAGTAAAATACATTGAAGTTCATGGCTTCAATGTGACAAAATGTTAAAAGGTTTAGGATGTAAGAATATTTTTGCGACGTACTATAAAACCTTATCTTGGATGATGCTTTTTTTATTTCTTTTATATTTTAATGGAAAAACTGCTGATTGCTTGAATGGTGACCTGGTCATAAATGTTTTAGTGTTTTAAAGAGGCATGTTATGCAATTTTCACTTTATTCATCCTTTTGTGTTGCCATTTGAGTCTCTGCTGCCTCTATAAACACTCCAAACATGAATAAAAACCATCCATTTTTGAAAAAAAAGTTTGCAAATTTTTGCTGTCATCTATCTTCTGCCTCTTACAAGCTGTTTGGAAAAGTGCCTTGTTGTGACATCACAATTGGTGAAATTTGCATATAACCACCTCTCTATCAAACTCCGCCCCTAACCTGTTAAACCCCGCCCACAAATATAATGTGTCCTGCAACTGCCAATTTGCATGAAGGTGACAGAGCCATCTAAACAGCTTATTCTGAAAGGGACTGAAATTGTCAAGAATTGAGCTAGTGAGATCACTTTATGAGTTATTTTGTGACAAGAACTTTATTAACATGTTTTTTACAGACCATAGACTTATTATAACTTGTTTAAAAAGAGGCATAATAGGGGCGTCACATAGTCCTGCAACGATCTTTACCTTCAAACGGCTTTACTATAGTTGAGTGGCAGATAACAGCTAACAAAGCTAATCTGTTCTACTAACAGTCCTTTGTCATTGATTTTTGTCTTGTACTTACAGTTGGGGAGCCAATCACAGTGCCTAAAATTGAGGACCCAACAGAGGAAATGGTGGACCTGTACCATGGAATGTACATCAGGTCTCTCCAGTGCCTTTTTGACAAGTACAAGACTCGCTTTGGTCTAAGAGAGAGTGACATCCTGCACATCCAGTGAGAGGGCGAGGAGCCCCTCCTGAACTTCCCTTCTCGCCCTGCCTAAACAGTCGGGTTTGTCTCTGGACTGTGACACCGTACAAGTGTAGACGTCTGCTGAAGAAACTCTTGTTTTTTTTTTTATCACGTACGCTCATGCAGCTGTAGCTTGAGCTCTGGAAAAGACCGGTTTCAAGAACGGTTGTCTCACTGCAGAACTTTTTTTGCTGTTGTTTTTGGACAAAGTAAGACCAAATTCTACATCAAAAGCTGTGCCTTTCTGGGTTTATTCAGTTTCTAAGAGAAGATTTCGAATATGAACTGTCTCATCAGTGTAGAGTGTGTGGGGGGGATAAGCTCCACTAGATGGAGCTGTAAAGCAATCTGGAAAACCTGCCAATGTCTTACATTACCAGTGCTTTCACATACTTATCCTTGTATGCTTTAGAACCATATTACATGCTAAATGCACAAACAATGCAAGTGGAAAGCACCACTTTAATAATGGGTTGACATGCCCAAATGTTAATTGAGCCAAAGATATGTCTTGTCCCCCCTCAAATGCATTGATTCCTACTAAATGTACACAAAGTGTACATTTTCTACAGGCTGGATTGACATGGTTGATGGACAGTACACATGTGCCTGTAATTGTTATGCCATAAAAGTATTAATTGTATTCTATTGATGGGATAAAGGCTGCTTGACTTGTCCCTCCCAAGAATATTTGTCATGCACTTTTGTAATACTGCTTATGCTCTGGAGATTCTTAGAAAAACTGCCTTTGATAATCAGATTCTGTTGGGGAAATAATCCTCATGTTCTTGTTTCTTTCATTCCATGCTTTGATTCCAAACTGGTTCATGTCATCTATATAATGTAAACTGTAAGAATTTCCCTGTCCTTAAACCTTTTTATTCCTTTTTGAAGTTTTGAGCAGCAGTTAAAATGTTCGTCAGTTTGAGATAAATGTAAACTACCTGATGGTTCCAGTATGTAGTGTGATCCAGAACTGTAGCTCAAGAGTGATCCATGAAAATAAGTAACTTGATGTTAAGTTGATTTTCGGTACATCTTTAAGTTAAATACTTTTGAACTGAGGTTCTGGTAAACCTTTGTAAGAAGTGAATACCTTATCTGAAGGGTATTTTTTTTGTGGTACATCCTTTAGTATATAACCAAATTAATTGGTTCTGGAGAGTAAAACTGAGAGTTAGTATTAAATGAGACCAAGCCCAAAGCAAACTTTTTGTCTTAAAAGAACTTCTCTCTCAAAAACATGGCAACTATTTGTGCATGTGCCTTTTTAATTAACCTTTAAACCACTGTCATACCACTGTTATTTACTCTGAAGTAGATGATTACTTACAGAGGTATGGAGGCAGGAGGTGGTGGGCCACCAATGATCATCCTGTGTACAACATTTCACATGTAGAATTCTCAGAAGGTGTTTTACGTATGAAGATCACTGATGGTGCTCTGCTTCTTTCCTCAATTTCCTGTGTAAATAAAAATCTGATTGTAAATAACTGCCCAGTGCAAGCATGACAAGGGTTCGAAGGGAGATGAAATTGTTTTTACAGAAAAATCTTTTAAGTTTGAGTAATTTTTAAGATTGTAGAAGTATCCTTTGGTCTTGGCCCCACTCAGGCTAGCAGTTAGTTTTAGCCTTGGTGACTAATCTGGATTTATATAAAATGAAGTTTGTAACAAAGTTATCTTCTGCAGGTAAGTACTTAACTACTCATAACCTTTTAACAAAACCGCACTTCAAACATGTGGAACTATTCTAAGTTATTTAGTTTTTGCAGGGATTTCTAGCCCCTTCCTCAGCAGAATTGTGAATCACCCGATTAAATAAGGTTACGCCTTGTTGACTTGTATAAGTCGGTAAAAGGCTTGAATAGCAGTTTCCTCTTGTCAACACTGATTTCCTAAGAGTAGTGAAATCCTTTTGTGATAAATCTCAGAGCAATAAAGAACAGGAGATGCTTTTATGATGGACATTATCTGTCTTCCATTATTTAAATTAAATTTTTGTATATTTTCAAGATACTTGTCTGTCTTTTAAACAAAAATCTGCCCGTTTCGGTTGCACCTTTCAACATCCTGTACATAGTTACGCTTAAGACATTTTGGATAATTAGAATAGCCCGTTGACATGTCTGAAGTTGCTCAATGACAAAGAACTGAATAATCTATTTTTGTTAAATTACACTGCAAAAGTATTTATACCACTTGAACGTTTCTACATTTGGTCACATTACAGCCACAGACTTCAATGTATTGAGAACAACCAACACAATGTAGTGCCCAACTAACTGCATGAAAGGAAATGGATATGTGGTTTTCAAGACTTTCTATAAGTAAATATCTAAACTGACGCATGCATGTGTTTGAAGCCCCCTCTATTCTAAAATACCTAAATAAAACATAGTGCAACCAGTCACGGTCATTGTATCTATAGAAGAGCTGCAGAGATGAACAGCTGAGGTGTGTAAAATTAGCAAACAGGTTATGCCCTCTAAAAATCAGGCATTTATCGGAGAGTGGAAGAAAGTCGCCATCCAATCAGAATGACCTTTAGCTATTATGCAAAGAAGAATTGGCAAAGATTTCAGTCTGATGGCTTTTCAGTCTCTAGATGTGTAAAGCTGGTGGAGATAAAATCTTAGAAAACTTGCAGCTGTGACTGAAGTGCAGAGTGTAAAAACTTTATTCAGATTTTCAAAAGTAAAACGTTTTGGAAAAAATTACTTTCCTTCCACCTCAAAAATATGCACTACTTAGTATTGTTCTAAGAGATTAACCCCCAATGAAATTCATTACATTTTATGGTTGTAACATACAAAATGTGAAAAAATTAAATAGAAATAAATACATTTGCAAATTACTGAATATAAAGTCCTGCGATGGACTGATGACCTGTCCAGGAAGTACCCTGCTTCTTGTTCCATGACTGCTGCAGATAGGCACCAGCCCCCCACAACCCTGTATTGTAGAGGGTGGACCGGTATAGATAATGGATGGATATAAATTCATAAACCCTGTTATGAAAATGTACCAATGTTTAAATCTCAGCATTTGTATGTCAAAACAACATTTTTTTACCACTGAAAAGAGGTCTGTTTTCATGTGGATGCAAAGAAGAGGGATCTGTTTCAAATTCACAGTAAACCATGATCAATATTAAAATACAAAGTCCTTTGCTTTTTTTGTGAAATGCTGCAATGTGGTGGTGTCGCCCCCTGCTGGTTGATGTGACTTTTTGCAAGTTTTGTGATTTCCTTTTAAAAACTTGTTGCATATGCACAGCCTACTACTACTTATTTTTGCGCAACAATTCACAGTAACATTTGACAAAATACTATCGAGGACCTTTAAGAGTTTGGAAGCAATTATATAGCCTTAATAACCTTTTTACTATAAGACTAAACCTTTTTGATAATTTTTCTGACGCAACATTTTAAGATAAAGGACATTTTATTACATTATTACACGTTATTATATTCGTTCTCAATATCTACAATTCCATTATGGTTGTATTTACACTGAACGCTGAAAATATGTAGGAACTTACATCACTGGTATGTAAGTACGCATTACGACGGAATAGTAGGGCCGGTGTAGACAAAAAAATTTTAAGTAAATTTCACACACAAAAAAAAAATAATCGGAAATTCTCTGATGTCGAAAAGTCGTAAATTTACAAGACAAAGCTCAGAAATTTCCATTAGTAAGAGCACACATTTATTCAAACAAAGATATTTTCTAAAGTTAGAAATATTAAAGAAAAAAAACCTCCCCAATATATCTGCAAAAACTGACGTTTGTTTAGATTTTAAATCAGTTATTTCCGACAAGACTCCATGTGGCTCTTTTCCTGGATCCGAACGCCTTTTCCCGTGTTCAGACTTGCCATGGACGCCTTGGACGGGATAGACTGCAAGGAAGAAGCTGCAGCATTTTTTATTTTATTCAAGAAGGTGTTATTGAGCACCGTGCAAGTGTGTAACTTTAGTTATTGCAACATAATAGGCTACTTGATGCAGCCATGTTGCAGCTTCTTCTTCACATTATGTTCGTTCGATGCGTTCATGGCCTCACCAGCATCTGGGAGAATTCGTTCTGATTTGGGAGAAGACCCACATGAACCACTTACACTTATCCAGATGCGCATCTCGCACATTTAACACGCAAATCTTATTGGACTGGATTTTAATTCGGAAATATCTGATTCTTAACAAACGTTTGTGTTTTTTTTAAATCAAGTTAGGATTTTTTTTTGTGCAAATGTCTGACATTTACAATGTCAGAAAATATCGTAGTATCGAAACCTATGCCTGTAATTATGCAATTTTCTGAGTTTTCGCTTAAAAATGTTCGACTTTTCAAAAACAGAGAATTTCCAAGTTTTTTTATGGAAAATATGTGAAATTAATCTCAAAATGTCCACGTTTTTGAGGGCGGAATTTTACTCAAAATTGTTATTCTTTTATTTATAATGGCCCTAATGGTCCATCGTATATATCTACATATTCCCTTGTAATAATAGTAATACAAATTTCAATATAATGTTCGATTGCAGTGACTTTCTAATAGAAAAACTATGGACCCAACTGGTGCTTATCTGTCACCTGTATGTCACGCTGCTCATACAACTTCCTCGTATTTCGCAGATTTGACAGATTTCAACTGCATTAGGCACTTCCCGGTTGATAAACGGCTCATTCAACCAATAGGAATGCCCGTTGCGAGAAGCGAGTCCCGCCCTTGCTTGACAGACGCCGCTTTAAGCCAATCAAGAAGATCAATGACGTACTTCCAATTCAAAGACGGACTTCCGAAGCAAATGTAGCAGAATAGCCTACACTTTGTTTACGTCCCGCTGCTGGACTGACAGCTGTCGGAGAGCTTTTACGTACTTGAACATTCGTACCTGCGTGCCTGTTGTGGTAGCCTGCAACTTGGTGAACTTTTGGTTGGAAATGTTAGGCGTGGTGTATTTTGTTGAATGAGAGGGGGACTCGCTAGATGCCGACAGGAGGATGAACTCCATCACCGGTCGGGCTCTTGCTATCCCCGCCGCCTCTGTCACCAACTCTGGAGCTTCATCCTCCCGAGCCTTGCATGTGGAGCTCACATCCCAGCAGGTAAATGCTAACTCCACCCTGGACTCTTCAGCACTAGTAGGCGAACCGAGGGGAACTTGCACGGAGTCATGTGTTTGTGTTGTGCTGTAGTTTTTTTAACTGCTGCCTGAGGAAACCAGGCCTGTCAGACTGACTGCGAGCTAGTCAGCTAGCCACAACTAGCTTGTTTTAGCTAGCTCTCAAGTAATAAACTGACCTCTTCTGGGACACCAGGCTCTCTTCACCTGCATTAGAATTTTTAGGACAGGCCTCTGACTGCTCTATTTCGCGCCCTCTTTATCGTGAAAAACATCCAATGTCCTTTTCAGGCTGCTGTGTTTCTGAAAATATGACAGAACTTGACGTTATGGCAATCTGCATGTGCCAGAAACAGTGTTGGGGAGAAAGTAGCAGGACATCTCATTGTGTTGTTTCCACAGCCATTTTATTGCCGTGTTCTCCACTTCTGGCTTTATTTGAGCCTTAATGCGGGATATGGGGAAATTCATAAAAAGCATGGTTACTCTAACTCGCATTCATTCATTCTGCCATTCATTTGGCAGAGGCAGAGTTATCTATCGCCAGAGCCTCTGAAAAACTGCTGTGCGTCATTGTGTTATTGCAAGCCATTATTTGACGTGTGCTCCACACTCACTGCACATGGGTTCATTTGGGCTCAAATGCAAACTGTATGAAGCTCCAAGGGTTAACACTGGTTCTAGTTTTTTTTACTTCGTTGAACCACTTCCCCCTGCATATGAAACGAGACTACTGACAGAATCTGACTTCAGCAACAGTAAAGGTGCTTCCTTCACTCAGTTTTCTAATGAGCAACCCGAGTTATCATAGTAATGTGACTGACACAGACGTCTTAATTTTTCAATATCTTGTTGAATGTCAATGTTCTCTACTTCCTAGCTGTTATGATGTAGATATGCACTGGGTCATTTTTTTGAGCATCTTAGTTTTTCCATTCTTTAATTTTTCTTATCAATAGTTTTGCCTATACATCTATAATGCTAATTAGAGATGATATACTAGCGTATCTGTTTCTCTCTTGATTGACTCTGATAGGTGATTGTCAGGTGAGATACTGAAAATTATTTCCCTCCCTGCATTATTAAATGCATCAAAAGTAAGAATTCTCTCTTCTTGGGTCTGTAAACCACTTTCAACAACACTCTGTATTTTGACGCACTTGTTTAAAAAGAAATAGGATAGATATCTGCTTAGATGTGTAAATGAGAATAATACATAATTCCTGCAATTATTTAAAAATGAAAACCTCTATCAAGGAACTTCAGATTAATTCAAACTTTATTGATTGCTAAGGGAAATTAAATGTTGTCCTAACTCATATCATTCAAGTATCTTCAAAGAGTTGTTATGGATGATGATGTTGTTGGAGGAAGGATCTCCGATACAGGCAGTCCGAATAAAGATGCCTCTGACTTAAGATTGTCGTGACATGCTAACAGCTCAATATCCGAGTAGTAGAGACGATATTCCACATTAACATGTCCTGGGTGAGACCATCAGTTGTTGATGGGCACTGCTAATCCCCCTCATTTGCTTCTGCCACTCCTCTTTGAATCTTTGTCTGGCTGTGTGATTAGAAAGCTGAGCAGAAAGATGTTGGAGTCGGGGATATGATCCTTGCTTGTTATGATCGATGAAATAGATGGTTTGAACGTCCTCCTTCTCTCTCTGCTCTTTGGTCCTGCTTTGCAGCCATGAAGCCTGTCTCTTTGTCAACTCCTCTGGGCTTTGGGGTCATAGTTTAAGTGTCATTTGAGCTTTTGAGACGCTAATCAGGTGCACCCAGTTGTAAAATATCAATATGGACATAAAAATGTAGGCCTATTGAAGTCTCAGAGACAACAATTTCAGGTGCATAAAATACTTTCTGGGCCATTTTCTGTTACTACTTTTTTTCTTTAAGTCATGATGTGATGGATTAAGAATATTATAAAAAGTACCACTGCTGTGACAAAGTTGTGTACAAAATGTGTAGTCATGTGAATAGGTAAACCCAGTCCATGAAAGTTGTAGACTTCATGAACACATTTATACAATAAAATTGATTATTTTGTCTCTAACAGTGCTTCTAAATGGAATTGATGCACAGTAGCAGTCAGTTTTTTGGACTGTCCTGCTCAATCAACAAACTATTTCATTTTGGCTTGAAATCTAAGGAGGTTTGTTGATCAAGTTTAACCCCCTTAACTGAGACCTCCACAGATGCTGATAGATTTAAATCTACGTAACAAGGGTCTGTTTGAATGTGTCTGTCTTTTTTCCTAAAGTGAAAATGTTCCAGCAAATCAAGAACTAATGGTAACTGTTTCAGCCTTACAGTACTAGACTGTGGACAATAATGCAATATTCCGGAATATTATTCCTGTTAAAAGGAGCATGGGTTGTTCAGAGGTCATCTGTCCATCCTGCATAATTCTTCCTTAAAAAATATAGCTTAAAAACACATTTTTTCATAATAAATAGATATACAAATATTTTCTTTTCTCTTGGCTAGTTTAACTTTAGTTGCTGTCAAGTAACTTATGAGATATGAGTTGGATTGATGTGTGCTTTTCTGGGAGGCTTTTTGCTTCCGTTGGTCATTTCCATGAAAAAGATATGTTTTGGAGAGCTACCATATTTCTCTTAGCCTCTGGGAGATGATCTAAATGAATGTTATTTGCTGTATTTCACTATGAATGAGTCTACCTTTCTGAGGTAGTGCTGGGCAATAAAACAATTTCAGTATTTATTGATTAACAGAAAATCTGAATAACATCAACAAAGGTCGGCATTAAAATGCAATAAGACAGCCAAACATGGGGCTTAACAGGCAGCAGATAGGGTCAGCATTATTCAGCATCTTTACAAGATGGAGAAGAGATTGCAACCAGTAGTGTGGACATGATTTACATTATTTTCTGGTTGTACTCAGACATATTTTGTTTTAAAGAGTTCTGCAAATAAGATCGGTACAATAATATATTTCAGACTGAGAACATTTCATTATTCATCCACAAACTCCTACATTTCATTACTTATTTTAATCTACATTCATATTGAAACATAGGCTCTCTTAGAAACTGTCATTTTTAATCTAAAACCATATCGGGATAATTATCGAAACAGTTAAATACAGAAAGAAATATTTTTCGTATTGTATGTTTTTTTTTTCTTCAGCTCTGTTTTCAATTTCCCCATTCCCATTGCAACCAAATAGCACCAGAGCATGAAACTACCACCACCATGTGTAGCAGTTTACCTCGTGTCATTACAGTTTAATCCTTGACCTTTACTCAAGTAAACATACCTCTGTTTAATATAGCTTGGTGTTATTATCTCATGAAAACTGCTGTTCAGAAAAATCTTTATTTATACAAAGCCACCTGCAAACTTTCTTTTAATGGTTTTGTTTGGATTTTATGCTATGGCTTAGATCTGAACTGTGGATATTTCTGAAAAGCAGCCTCAAGAATAATTAATCCCATGAATAGTAAACATTTTTAAAAAATGAACTTCTGCTTTAATTTGTGTGTAACAGTGAAAATGAAGACGATCACCATCACAATTGTCATTTTCAACTCGTATGTCGAAATGAACCTTACTAGAGAAATACAGTTCTATAAATGGTTCCAATATATTACTGGCACACTAAACAAACCTTATTCCTAGCTGCCCTTTATGATTGTAGAAAAATAATTTGTACACCCAATGATTTTTGGTATATTGAAATCACAGTTATAAAAGGATGGCTGTATGAGTTTGGAAAAAAACAGTTAATCTGTTTCAGGTGGAGAACAGTGAGCTGCTTTAAACGATACATTCTGCTGGACACCTTCTTGTTAAATCTTCCCTTAAAATAACAGACTGATCAAATGTAGGATAGTTTCTTAAAAATAAGTGCAAATAACATATCTAAAATCAAAATACTAAACTGAAAACAAAATGAATGGGATTGATGGATGTTACTTGGGTTGACTTTTAAATGCATGCCTGCAAAAGAGTCTATCAAGCTATCAAGCTATCAATTGATCGATATAGACTGTATGGATCATGTGTGCATCTGTGAAAAGGAAGACGAATATATAGTTTCCTACAGGTGTTTGTAATCTCGACCCTAACTTGACATCTATTGTATTATGTAGATTGTTTTCTATCAAGTCTGTTTTTAGAATCTGTTTCAGATGCTTCGTTAAGCTAGCCCTTTAGTCATGCATTACAGATACTAAGAGCAAAGCAAGTTCTCGTGTAATGTGATTGCTACACTAAATACCAGAATACCAGAATCACACATTGAAACAACTCTGAAAGCAAGCAGACGACTTTCTTTTGCTTTCAGCTGTCTTCTTCGGTGTGTTTTATGTTGTTGAACTTTTATAAACCCAGCTCTCTGCAGTAGTCCATCACATCCCTTTTCGTCTCTGCCTGTGGTCCTCTCTAGCTCATTCAGAAATGTGCTGTGACATTTTGTAAGGAGGGGCTTTCAAAGTCCCCAGTGGAACAATCAGTTATTTTGTTACTTAGGGCCGTAATCTTATAGGGAATCCCATGACTTAGATTCCGCCTCTGCTTGGCTACAGGAAACAAGTTGGATCGACTGGTAAAGGCAAAAGTTGTGTAGTTCTAATGAGGTGACCTGAAGTTGCTAAATGTATTTCTTGAGCCTTCATCATTCCCCACTGATTCACATATATCCACTTGCATAGAGCAGCCTTAAAGTGAATACTTACATGTAGCAAAAAGCTATGCACTGATGGGAATTTTACAGCCTATTCCGATGTCCAATTTTTTAAAATTATGTTTTAATGTTCTTAAATTTCACTTTAAGAACTATATGAAGACATAAGAACTGCATTGAAAGTCTTTTCTCCGCCCCTCCTGATATGAATTATCATTAATTATTTATTTTGGAAGCAGAGGTGATATAACAATGCAATAAAACAGGGTTTTACTGTTATTTCTGAACAAAGACAAAGATATTATGCAGTTGACATCTGACACAGTTTTTAGCATCTTATATAAGCGATTAGCATGACTAGCATTACTAAAGCAGCAAACCTTTTGCGTTCTCTAACGAATGGAGCCTGTTAACTCTGAGATTTCCGAGAGGCTGCCAACATTTCTAAACCTAGCGTGTTCCACAACATACGGAAGTTGAAAGATGAAACGGTGCTGTTCTGTTAAACTTTCTGTGTCTTGTTTCTTTTTGGCTTCTTGCTGCCCGACTGGATTACAGGCTTATGTCAAAGAAAATCCTTAAAGTGCAGGTTGCAGGTTAGAGCCCCATTAAACAACTGTTTAGGAAATATATTAGGAATTGTTTCTAAATGAAAAATGTACTTGTACATTAATTATTTTAGCTTTTGGAGTCGTTTTTCAGAGAAGGTCTAACCTCCCCCAGACCAGAAGTGACGTAGCAGAAGGAAGTCCCGTCAGCTCGATCAATAGAAAACTATGGAGTTTTATGCCAGCTCTGACACAAAAGAAACTTTAAACGTTTACAACCACACATATGAAGGACCACAACCATGCTGCTATGAGCCTGCTATGCACCCCAGAGAGTAGAGAGAGAGCAGGAGAAGGATTCATGGCCAAAACAAAACCTTGCTAAGCAAAGCTACCATTATTAGCATGGGTGCTGCAAGCTAGCTTTACTGTTTCTTTGACAACCCACATATCAAGTTGATTATAATATTTTATATCATTCTGTCAACAAAGTTGGTAATTAGCAGATGTTGGACAACAAGACTTGCAATGCACAGATCCGGTCTGCGTAGAGCTGAGCCTCTGATCGATCAATGATCGTGTCTCCTGCCTGCTATAGTTCCATATGCAGCCGCTGACTGCGGTGCCGATGAAGCTGTAAGCACCAAAGGCACTGCACCTTGTGTGAGTCGCACCTGATCTTTGCTTCGGTGTGCCATGTTAAACTCCATCACATCACTGGAATTTTAATCCTCTGGTCTGAAGTGAGCGCCACTAACGGCCGCGTTTTTCATAGCCAAAGCAGAAGTTAAATCCAGGCTGTTCAGCTGCAATAAACACACCCAGGTACAGAAGACCGTGCTGTTTTTTGTTTTGTTTTTGTTTATTTTCCTGGAAACCTGTGACTCGATGTCCTAGCAGGCTGGTGTTTGTACAACCTCTACAAACGATAATTTGCAATCAAGAAAAATGAACGCAATGCAAGGCTAGTGAACAGAGTCGCGATAACACTATTGCTCAACCTGATAACCACCTTCTGAGCTGAGACAACGCATAGCATATGACTCCTCCCTCTTATGTCTCAGGTCAAAATTATGAAACTTTTTAATGAAAGTTTGTGCCGTTTTGAAATTTAAAATACCTTCAATAAACGTTTCAAATACTAATTTTTGGACAACATTTTATATGCATTTTAGGAAATATTTAACAAAATATATGCTCGTCAAAAATAAGTTCTTACATGTCTGTGAAGGTTACAGGAATCTCTGTCCCAGACAGTGATTAGGTCCAATATGACTGAGAATCATCCCATTCCAGTTGCTAGTTAAATTCTCACCACATACTGTTTAAAACGGTTTAGTGTACAGCAGGGAGTTTGCTGCTTTTCTAGTCTCTCTTATCCTTGGACTACGTGGGAGTAAAGTCTCTCTAGAATTGTTGAGATTGTACGTTTTTGAGCTTCACTGGAACAAAATGAAACTTCAAACAACATGTCTGATGTTTGTTTCCTGCTTGTAATATATTGCATCCATATTTTCCCCTCCTTCTGTTTTCTCCCTGTCAAACAGAGACGGTTGCGTCATCTCCGGAGCATTGCTGCCAGGAACATAGTCAACAAGAATGGTTCCCCACTGCTAGATACTTACTTCACCCTCCACCTCTGTGTAGGAGAGCGCATTTCTAGAGGTCAGTATAAGCACTATAAACACACACACCTTCCCTATCTATAGATGTTTGCTTTAAAGAAGCTTTCACATAACTTCAAAGCAGAAAACCTTTTTGAGGATAGTGGATTATTGAATCTTATCATTGATGTATAATAGCAGAGATTTCTTACTTGGTTAGGAAATTGTGTTAAGCTATCTTTGAAACAGGTTTCTGCATTTGACCTCTAATTAAGGTTTTAAATATCCAAACAAAGCAGATCCCTAATGAAGAGTATTTGTGGCTATAACTGACAATGACAAAAAGCTTGCATTTTTGGAAAATGTAGTAACTTTCACAGTTCAAATAGTTTTTGATTAAAAATATATATATTAAAAAAATAGTGCGTTTTAAGCTTATAAAGCATATTCGGGTCCTAAAGCTAGACTCTGAGTTGGCAAATCAAATTTTCTGTTCTGTGTGGTTGGGTTGTGTGGAGTACTTTAGAGCATTGAGTATGGGGGCCTACTTAAGTAGGACAAAAACGAGCCCTGCAAATGCTATATTACAAAATGAAGATTTTTCTGCCACGTTCGCACTTCATCCACAAGCAAAGGGCACATTTTGATGAGAAAAAATTATTAGCCCTTTAAAAAATATGGCTTTACAAAAATATATATATTTTTGTTCATCTGTGTACACTTTACAAACACTGAACATATGACCTATTTTGCGCTTATCTATTGTTTCTGTTTGAGAAACAGTAATGGAGGCAATGGTGCTTTCTCATAAAGTGTATTTTATTGCTTTTTCGATATAAAGCTCTACTTGTTGTGTGGATAGAGATATTTTTATGAAAGGAAACAAAAGTTGGTGTTAGAAAAAACTGAAATATGATAATAAGCAAAGCTACCATTGTCTACCATAGGTCAGTTAACACTATCAGCATTAAGCCAAAGAGTTGATCCTGTATCTCACTACTTTTCAACCCTGGTCCTTAAGGCACACATTCCTGCCTGTTTTAGATGTTTCCCTGCTTCAATCACACCTGATTTCAATTGATGCCTGATTAAAAGGCTTTTGCTCAACTGCAATCATATGAAGCAGGTGTGTAAAGCAGGGAAACATCTAAAACATACAGTGCAGTGTGCCTTGAGGGCCAGTATTGGGAATCACTGCTGTATCTAAGCTGCCTCTGGCCATACATATATCACCAGTCAAGCCCGGCATGTCCTGCACACATGAGCTTTTGAAAATAGAAGGATGGAGTGGAACTCAGCAGGGACAATATAAAGCGTTAGGCTCATTACAGGTGTTGGACATCTTCTAACACACATTCTAAAGAATTAAACACATTGTTTCTGTGTTATCAAGTAGCAGCACTACTGAAGGAACAACTCTTAGCAAAGTCCAATGATCTGTTCTGCCATGGTACAATATACTCAACCCTTCCAATCTCCTCTAGTGGTAGGAAATGATGTGTGTGAAGACAACACTGCAGTTGTCCTGGTGTGTTTTTGCATTAAAGGGGCTATATGCAATTTTCTGAAATTTAAACTCGCGACTTACACCTGTGGCCAAAACACGGTACTGCTCTTCCTTTCTGCTCGCTCTCGCAGCTCGTGCTCCTACGCCGGTCGCTCTCAATCTTCGATCTTTTTCGGGCACTTGTCATGGGTTTAACTTTCTTTGTCTTATGTGGAGTTACTGTTGGTGTCAGAGTTGTCCTTGGTCTCTTCTGTGTATTCGCACAATCCATTGAACTGCTTGCGAGTGCTGACTAGCAGTAGTGGCAGAGTGATCTGAAACATTTAACATGAACGCGCTTGATGTCACATCCGCAGACAGCGCGGGAAAATCCGACCCGACAGAAAATAGAAAAAACTGGATACAAGCTTATAGATGCACCCACTGTGAGCTGACAAGGTGTCAGTATGCTCATCAGGAGATGTTTGAGTCATAAATGGTCAAATGAAAAGGCTATTGTTACGTTTATTTTGGGGGGGAAAGTTGCATATAGCCTCTTTAAAGACAGTCTGTGACCGTGCTGCTCACATAGATCATCCTGTCATTTCTACATCATGCCCTCAATCCATGAAGTCAGCTGGCTTCACTGTGGGATTTTTGGCTGGTTTTCAGCAGATTTTCCAGTTGTGACAACTCTTGCAGTCGGGCTGATTTTCAGTCTAATCGTGTATTGTGCCTTGTGTTATATATATATATATATATATATATATATATATATATATATATATATATATATATATATATATATATATATATATATATATATATATATATATATATATATATATATAGAGATAGAGATACCTATAGAGATAGAGATACCTATATATATATATATATATATATATATATATATATATATATATATATATATATATATATATATATATATATATATATATATATATATATATATATATATATATATATATATAGAGATACCTATAGAGATACCTATAGAGATAGAGATATATATATATATATATATATAGAGATAGATATAGAGATAGAGATACCTATAGAGATACCTATAGAGATACCTATAGAGATAGAGATACCTATAGAGATACCTATAGAGATAGAGATACCTATAGAGATACCTATAGAGATAGAGATACCTATAGAGATACCTATAGAGATACCTATAGAGATACCTATAGAGATAGAGATACCTATAGAGATACCTATAGAGATACCTATAGAGATACCTATAGAGATACCTATAGAGATACCTATAGAGATAGAGATACCTATAGAGATACCTATAGAGATAGAGATACCTATAGAGATACCTATAGAGATAGAGATACCTATAGAGATACCTATAGAGATAGAGATACCTATAGAGATAGAGATACCTATAGAGATACCTATAGAGATACCTATAGAGATACCTATAGAGATAGAGATACCTATAGAGATACCTATAGAGATAGAGATACCTATAGAGATATATGGCATAGTGAGAGACGATTAACGCCTCACAACCAGCTCCCAATCAGTAATGGTAGGGTTGCTTGAAAATCAAACCTGGTCACCCCTCGTGAGCATATCGCACAGTTGAAGCAGCGCAACAAGCCGAATTTAGCAGAACCACTCACAGGTCACTGGAATATTTCTCAAGAAAGTAAATAATCTGGCTGTAATTAAGTATCACAAGCTATATAGTATATTAATATTCTAATTACCTATTGCTTGCTTGACAGTAGATGTCAGTAAAAGACAAACATTTGAATA
Source organism: Valencia hispanica (assembly GCA_963556495.2). Classification (NCBI taxonomy): domain Eukaryota; kingdom Metazoa; phylum Chordata; class Actinopteri; order Cyprinodontiformes; family Valenciidae; genus Valencia; species Valencia hispanica. The sequence continues at coordinate 41,931,523 of OY747715.1, forward strand.
TTGGAGTTTATGAACTTCATTGTCTTTTAAAGCCACATTATTTCTTTCTTTCACATATATTTTAAATACCAAACAATTGCAGTTAAAGTAGCCTATGCCTTAACTGTAATGAAGTTAAACTTTTAGTTTCTCTGCACAGAACGGCCAGGGGGTAAGGCTTCTTCTCGGGTGAATGGCACTCACTCCTGAGTTTTTCTTCTTCTTCTTCTGCTCTGGAGTTCAGGATTTAAGGCTGTGATGTGTCGTGAACACACATAAAGCATAAGCAGTCTGGTTGCATCTGAGCATCAGGTTGTACAGTGTGAGAACACGATTTGTCAGTTGTGAGTTATTGAACCCTGTCTTGCAGTTTGAGCTGAATATAACGCAGAAAATATTGCACACTGTATGCTTAGGACTGTAAGTCAGTCATTATAAGACATAATTGGGATAGGCTGTTAAACACAGAGATGCAAAGGTGCCAGGGTCGCTCATTTATGTTTTTGGTAAAAGAATGTGTTGAATACCTAAAGCTACTCCACACAAACCCCATGTCAAAAATCTTTGAATCAGCATATGCTGCTTTCAAGGTAAACATGCCCTGTTCAGAGATGTCTGAAAATTGAATTGTGCACACATTCCAAAAGCATTGCTAAGAAAGAAAGAAATGGTACATTTCCTCCACTGGTCTGCCTGTACCTTGAATCTTTTAGGGAAGGAACGTGTGAGATTACGCTGATGTGTTGCACACCTTAATGTTTGTTTAGGAGAAAAATGGTCAAATTAAAATTAAAACCAGAATGGTAAGATTACAACTGAAATGTGGAACTAGATGTTTATTAATATAAATATAAATACTTTCATACTGTCAATTGTGCAAATAAATGTTAAAGTAATGTGACAGTAACCTGTTCTTAAGTGAGCATTTTTAAAAATGTGACTTTCTTCTGGTTTGGTATTGAAATTCTCCATTTAGAGGTTGCATGTGTGTTTCTTCCATTTCTTTTGCATTTTTTCAATGTTTTTTGTGTGCGTGTGTTTTTCCTCCAGATTTTTACAAGAGTGAAGTCATTCGAGACTCACTGGTGAGTACACTTCAACTTCCTGTCTGTCTGCTAGTACAGGTTCAAGATGTTGTCATCAACATGATGGGCATTTATTTCATTTTGTGTGGTACAGCGAGAAAGGAACAAACACTCCCTGCATTATTGCAAAAACCAGCAGAATTACCTACTGATAATTATCAGTGATGGTCTCATTTATTGGCTCTATTCAAAAGGATTGTATTGGTTTCAAAAGCAGTTCCGTTTAACAACATAGCCATCATAACTAGAACTGAGTGTGAGTGTGTGATTCTTTCTTTGGCTTTAAACACGAAATAGATGTGCAGATGATTAGTCTGTATGTCGTCATACCATGTCTGTTCTCCTACTGTATCTGGATGACAGATGTAGGTCTGCGGGAAGCACAGGAGCAGCCTGAACCATAGCATAATGTTAGTGTTGAGTCATGAGCTGACCTTAGCTGGTGTCTGGACACACTTCACTGTTCACTAACTTACCACTAACTTCTCATTTCTCTGCCTCACCATTCCTTGACGCTCGTCTCGTCCTTGTTCGCCTTCCTTCCCAATGAGAGGCAGGGACTTTTATCTCTTTAGGATTAAAATCATGCATCATTGGCTGATAAATGACCTCACTGCTGCCTTCTCCAGCCAGTAGAAATACTGGTATTTTAGAAGATAGGGAGCTCAGCACAAACTCTAGAGGAATATACAGGCATGACATGACAAATTTATCTGAGGTATTTTTGACCTTTTAAACTTTTCTCCATGTCTTGTGCTTCACATGCATGTTTTACTTTTAACTATTAGATTGCCAAACTCAATAAAACAGTTTGTATTTTCATCTGATTGAGTCTATTCAGCCAGGATGATTTCATTCTGGCTCTGATTTGTCTTATTTGGTGCCAGATTTCAGGTGTGTGTGTGTTTTCCTTTGTTCCAGAACCCAACTTGGCGTAGTCTGGACTTTGGTTTGCTCCCAGACCTTCTGGATACTTCGGTGTCTTGCTTTGTGGTGAGGATCTGGGGCGGACAGAAAGAACAGTACCAGCTCCTTATTGAATGGAAGGTCAACTTGGATGGCCTCAGATACACAGGACAACAGGTCAGCAACCTTGTAAAACAACATGCACACTGTAAAGAGATGTGTATACATTAAGGCACCTTGATTGTTTCAAAATGCTGCGCTTACTATGGGCTTCTGGACATTATCTACCAAGCACCCTGGTACACTGTACCAGCAAACAGCAGGTGCGACAAGGAGTTGTGTAGCAGCGAATTCTCCAGGGTTTCTACTACACGTCAGAGTGCGCACACAGCAAAGTCTCTAACCTTGACCTGTATGCTGATTTTCTCTTGGTAGACATTGTGAAGGCAAGGAATTACACTACATGGCAGACAAAACATCATATAACTACTGTTCATTACAGTTATATCCGCTGTTTGTTTTTGTTTTTTAGATATGTATACTCTGATTGTATTCTTTGCCTACTTGTCTTTACCCAATAACTCAACCTCACTCCGATTGGATGGAGGGTAAATATCTGTGAATTCAAAACAATTTTATCAAGTCAGTTCTTGACTTTGGCTGGCCCGTTCTAACACCCCAATATGCTTTGATCGACATCTTTCTTTTTCACTCTTTTGAATAAAAGTTCCGTGAATCTCTGCCCCAGTGTCATGTCTTTTCCAGCCTCTAACAGGTTTTCTTCTAGGATCTTTCTGTGTTTAGCTCATAGACTGTGTATATATAAGATATAAGACAGACTAGGGTAGGGTTGACTCTGTTATGTCACCTGTAGGTTTCTGAAGAGCTGAATTGAAGCCCAGTGGGCAGTTCTCACCACCGCCACCTTGGCCGCGTCCCGTGTCTCGTCAGTCCCGGAAAATAAAAAAAATGGCCAAAGAGGTGAAGCTGTGAGGGTGGGGGCGGATGATTGACACCCATCAAATTCTAAACCGATGTAACCTGAGGCTGTTTTTATTCAAAAAACCATGGTTGAGCGACTTTGCTACCCCTCTGCCTTCGAGCCAGATTCTATAATTTTGTCAAATAAAATTATGAAACAGTGTTGGCCCATAACTTTCACTAAAACTATGTGAATTTTAATTAAAACAAGTTTTAATAATCAATATGTAAAGTAAAGAAGAAATTTGATTATTTCACCTCATTTTTGACCAAGCAGCATTATCTTAAATGCACAGCAGAAATATAACTTTACTTACCGGGAAAGAAAATGGAGCAAAAGAAAGAAAATAAAGAAAAAGAAAATCTTCGATGGTCTGCTAGTGCAACCATTGCCACAGAAAGCCATCTTTATCCAATAATGCACAATTAACATCCCAACACGAATAAACATTGCAGATGCAAATGATAGTCAAGTACAGAGAAACGAAATGGCCTAGACTGTTGACGTGAGTTCCAGGGAAGGGGGAACTGCAGTTACTGCCACTTCCACATTGGCTTCACATTTGGCCAGCGGAGTTTGGCTGTCTTCCCATCAACTCTTGCCAGCTAGAAGAACCCCCCGCCCCTCCAACAGCTTGAAGCTGCCACCACAATGTTTTATTATGATAAAACATTGTGGTGGCAGCTTCAAGCTGAATGGTGAGAACTGGTCATGGTGAAGCTAGGGGAAGGCAATATCTTTGCATGTTTATTCAAGTCAGGCTTATTTGTATAGCACATTTCAGCAACAAGGCAGTTCAAAGTGCTGTACATGGTAAAAACGTATAACGATGAGCAAACAAAAAAAGAACATTAGGTTGACAAAATAGAGGTAAAGGAAAAATGTCAATCCAGACGATAATTGATGATTATTGATCAAAGGCAGCTCTAAACAAATGGGCTTTTAGCCTTGATTTAAGTGTTAACTGTGTTTCAGCAGTTTTGCAGTTTTCTGGAAATGTATTCCAGTTCAGAGGAGCAAACAAACTGAGTGCTGCTTCTTCATGGTTGGTTCTGACTCTGATGTTGCAGAGTAGACTTGAACCAAAAGATCCGAGTGGTTTGGAATGTTGATATGACAACAGATCTTTAATTTATTTTGGTGCTAAGCCATTCAATGACTTATAAACTAATACAAGTATTTTAAAGTCTATTCTCTGAGCCACATGGAGTCTGACTGACTGTTTTAGGCAGACCTGTGAAGGCGCTGTTGCAGTTTTCAATCCAAATGTCCCTTTCTAGGCTTGTGGCAAACTGAAAATAGGGTTTCTTATAGCCTTATTTCAACAATGGCCTCCCTCCTGTCATTCCTTCATAAAGGCCAGATTAGTAGAGTATGCGTCTAATAGTTGACATTTTGATTTTGTCACCTACTCAACTTGTCATCTGCTGCTACTTCGGGCGTCTTGGCAGCTTCTCTAAGTAATGCCAGTTTATTAGAACAGCCATGTCTTGGTAGGTTTGCAATTTTACTGTACCCTTTCTTTTTTTTCTGGTGATTGATCGAATAGTTCTCTGAGATGTTTGGGCTAACATGTTCTAACCTAAACCTGGTTTATTTAGGGGCATACGTTAATTCAATTCAAAAATACTTTATTGATTCCAGAGGGAAATTAAGTGTTGTTGTAGCTCATACTATTAATTCTTTGTTGTAAATCATGATGGCTGTGGACAGAAAAGATTTAAGGGGTTGAACATAAATGCACTTCAGACTTCTCATATTCCATGCTTATTTTTTCTCTTTAACTTTACTTTGAGTTGGTCTGTCACATAAAATCCAAGGCTCTGTAATTTATTACATTAGACATGTATCTGACCTAAACTCCATTAAGATAATAAACATTATATGTGTAGTTTCATAGTGTATCTTATGGTAAAGCACATTTTTATAACGGATACATAGATTTGTTATTTGTAGCCTGAATACATACGTTTGTTGAAGTCATTCATCCTTGCACAGATGTGCATGTTACTCAGCCTATCGTTTACAGCTGCCCCATCTAAATATCAACCCTACTGGCTTTGAACATGTTCCTCTTGCAACCTGGATCGTAGCTTTACTCTCCACCCTAGAAGAGGGAATGTCCAGGATTTCCTAGTCCATATTTGTAGTTTTTTTTTGCAATTGCAACACTTCTCCTGAATTATTTCCAAGCAAGCATGTGCCACGGCATTTCTGGATCTTCTTAAAATTATATTTTTCTGTTGCATTGAAAACTTGTAACCTTGTTCACCAAAAGTTTAAATGGTAACATATGTTGATCCGAAGATGAACTGTTTTACTGCCGGTTTGAGGAGTGTTCCAACACGCACGCACGCACGCACACAGAGAGAATAGGGTCTGTTTTCAATGCAGAGCGGTCTGTGGCTCTGTACCCCTTCTCAGGACATAAAATGGTCATGATATCGAATGTTCGTTAGATATTGGGTTTAAATGAGCCACAAATCGTAAGATTGTTTTTATTTATACTGTATGTAAGGTCCTGACATTTTTTTTTTTTTTTTTTTTACAGTAGGGTTGCTTATCTTTAAAGTAAATCCTACATTCTTTTCAGATACTCTGGTAGTGCAAACTGATGCAGCAGTAAATCTGACTTTCCTTTCTTGTTTTATGCTGCAATAAATCTAATCTTCCTATACATGAACAAGATAACGTGAGGGGAGCTCACAGGTTTCTTTTATTCCAAACTTGAGAAAAGTTATTTTGATAAATGTTTTAGGAAGTAAAAGGCATAAAAAATTTTATTCCTGTAAATTACCTTTAGAATACAGAGCAGCCACAATTATTTTTCTAAAAATCTCTCTCCATTTGGATATTTCAAGTCAGCCATGCTAAAGTTATCAATAACTATGTTTTGATACTCCTCACAAGTGTAGGAGTGTCGTAGTAGTGTTTGATCTTCTATATAAAGTATTCACCATGAATTATTTGGTTGTAATGTGAAGGATTTTGCAAGTCAGCTGTATTTCGAAATCCAAAAGAAGTACTTAGCTTTGTCTGTTATTAGTTTTGCACATCGAATGAGAGGGAAATCAGTCTTAAAGTACTTCCAAACTTTAAGACTACGGTTTTACCATTTCTTCACAGTGGGGCTGTATTCAAAGCTCATAAACAGATAACTCAGTTTCATGCTCAACCAGATGTCTGTTCTTTGTTCTCCCTGGCTTGGTCCCTATATTGAGCCTCTACCCCCTCGCTTTGCCCACAGATTCGATCCAGATACCCAAATGAGATCATTTTTGGACTGAATGATGGCTACTATGCAGCTGACTTTGATCACAAGGTAGAATCTTATCTTTTTGTTTTTCAGTGATTTTGCACAATTATGAAAAAGTTGATCCTAATGTCATTAGTTATATTTGGATGTAACGTGGCTTCGGCATTAAACATGTGGCTGTTTCAGGATCCGTCAGAGCGGAAGAATTACAGCCTGCTTCAGGTCGACCAGAGTTCAGTCAGGAACTCCTACAGTGTTTTCTCTTTGCTCAGGTAAGAGTCAAATTATTGATGATCAGTTAAACTTTTCATGTAAATGGAATTCATCTCAATTCAGCACTTACTAAATACTTCTGCCTTCTATTATGCCAAGTTAGGCCAGATCCATTTATTTGCTTTTTCGCACAATATTTTGTATGCTAGTCATTTTCCATCCAGCAGATGGAGCCCTAATGACAGCTAACAATAGTAAGCCCTGGTAAAAGAAGATCGTCTTGCCTTTGACCTGATATGAGATGACAGAGACTGCAATTTCCATCATGTTTACTGGGCAAAATAGGAAAACAAGTGAGATTTAAACCATTTTACCTATATGCTAGCTCCAAAAATAAAGGTTGAGGGATTTAGGAAATGTTACCCATAGCCCACCACTTTACACCACAAGAAAGAGACAGAGAAAAGCTGAATTGGTTGCTTATGAGAATGGGGAACCTTGGTGCTGTCATTAAGGATATGAGCCATAGGGAAACCCTTGGATTTGTTGACAAACACAGGTTTGTTGCGCCACAGATATATTTGAATGTGGTAACCTGTAAACACTACTTCCTTCATCCGCAGGGCTTCCCCCAAGGGAAACCCTCTGTTAGCTGGAGTCTGATCATATAACAGTATAATCACTTCCAGTTTGCCCATGGAAACGTAAATCTTAATGGTTTTATTTAGATACTCATAAAATAAGATCAGGATCCTATCATTAGAAGAGCTGTGAAATCTTACACTAACGTTTTCCCTCTTTAGCGGGGTTGGATATGCCTCCCAGAACTTTGTTGTTTAAGGAAAAGGGAATTATGCCAAAGCCTGCTGAACCTTAGCAACACTTCTTTATCATTGAAGTGTTCATCGTTTATGTTTATATCAGCGGTGACTATTGCCTCCCTAGGAGCTTGCTGTAGGGGAAAAAAAGCCCAGTTTGAGTCATAATTTTTCTGACCTCTGCTCTTACGTTTTCTATTATTGCAGCCTTCATTCACATCCTCTTCTTTATTCCGTGCCCTGTGGGACTTTACGCAGTTTAACACGCTTATACAAACTCCCTTCTTCCATCACTCGGCTTTATGCCTGCAGCTCCTCACCCCCCTGTCACAGGTTTTACTTGGCTTAGTGTGCTCTCATACACATGGGCTTTGATTATGTACAGTAGAATGATTAATTAGATGTTTTACACTCCAACAGGGATTTACCTCTAACCCATCGCCTGAGATGCACAACTGTAGATTTTAAGTTTCTGACCCTCATATTTCAATGTTCATTAACATTCCATACTCTGACGTACTGCTTGTAGATGCATGCAGTGTTTTTGTAAAAGTATTCAGACCCTGGGGATTTTTTTTTTACACATTATCATGCTTTAATCTATTTTATTGGGATTTTATGTAACAGACCGACACAAAAACGCTGCATAACTGTGGAGGGGAGGAAAGCTGGATGTAAAAACTCTGAAAAGTGTGGCATGCATTTCTGTTCAGTTTCCCTGAGTTAAATGGACGGAACTTATATAGCACCGTATTAGTCATACTGACCACTCAAAGCACTTTACAGTGGAGCCAGATTCACCCATTTGTGCTTACAAATGCGCACACATTCATACACCGATACAGAGATCGGTAAGCAACTTGGGGTTAAGTGCCTTAACCAGGGGCATATCGACATGTGACAAAAGGACACTGGAATCGAACCTGCAACCTTTCGATTGCAAGACGACTACTCTACTTAATACTTTGTAGAACCAGGTTTTGCTTTGCACATCATGAGACTGAACTTGTAGCTCATTCTTCTCTGCAGAATAGTTCAAACTCAGTCATGTTGATTTTGGCTTCTTTTTTCTGTCTTGCAACAGATTCTAAATTGAATTTAGTTCTGGACTTTGACTGGGCCGCTCTAACATGTGTATTGTTTGATCCTAATGAATACAATTATATGGTTAAGAGTCGTGGTCTCCAAAGTCAGGCCTCTATGGCCAGTGTCCTACATGTTTTAGATGTTCCCCTGGGTCAACACACCTAAATCAAATGCTTGGTTCCTTGGAGAACTTGAAGACATGTTGAGGTTAATTTAGCCATTTAAATCAGCTGTTTTGGAACAGGACACATCTTAAACCTAAAGGACACTTGGCCCTTGAGGACTGGGTTTGGACACCCATGGTTTAGAGTAAACGCATCACATTGTATCCCTGGCAAGGACTGCACAGTATTAGGAAAATCAAATCAGTGATATTTTTGATACATATTGCAATGACTATATCATTTGTGATAAAAACCTATTTTGCTCTTTGTTTTTCATTTATGCTTGCAGCTCTCTTGGAGATTGTTGGCATTGTCGCCACCGTAAATGGGCCTCTACTCCAGGAGGACTCCATCCAACAGACTGTCTTTTAAATTGTCATGCAAAGTGTGAACTCATGACACGTGGAATGTATTAGCCAGCAAATATGATATTCTAAATTGCGATGATGATATTTTTGTAATATGCTATGCAGTCCATGCAGTATGTTTAGGGTTGTTGTCTTGCTTGATGGTTTCATTCCAGTACTGGGTTGTATTTAGTTCCATCCATCTTTCTATCAACCCACCACCTTCCCTGTTGCTGTTAAAGAAAAGCATCCCCACAGCAGGATGCTACCACCACAGCAGATCACATTGGAGATGGAGTGTTCAGGGCAATATGTTTGGCATTTGGCACATAGGCAACAAAGTTACGCTTTGATTTAATCTGAGCAGAGCATCTTCTACATGTTTGGTGTGTGCCCTGCAGGACTTGCAGCAAACTACAAATGGAACTTCTTACAACTTCAGTAATTTCTTGCGCTTGCCTCTTTTTAGTAGTGGCCACATTTGTAGAGGACATGACTAATACCCCTCTTAACATTTTCTCCCATTTGAGCTGTGGATCTCTACAGCTCCTCCAGAGTTGCCATAGGCCTCTTAGCTGCTTTTCTAATTAATGCTTTCCTTGCCCATGCCTTGGTGGTTTGGCAGTTGTGGAAAGAGAATGCTCTTTCCATTTTCAGATGATAGATGGAACAGTTCTCCTATCCACGTTCTATACACTTCTCCACAACTTCCTCCCTGACCTGCTGTGTTCCTCGGTTTTCATGATTCTGTTTGGTCTCTAATGTTCTCTAACAAGCGTCTGAGACCTTTACAGAACAGCTGCATTTATACTGCGATTTCGCAGCCCTGATCACATTGTTCTTTTTTGGTCATTGCAAGGGACTGTTTCATGTTACACTGAGAGCTCTAGAGAGATGTCCCACTGTACGGCCCAAGATTTTGGTGAGTCAAACTGTACTACGTCTCGCTGTAGCAGGACACGCCCATGTCACGAGCATACGTCCTTAAAAAGCATGCGTCACTTAAAGCTGACAGATACTCAAGATGGCAATTATAAAATGCAATATACACCGTCTTTACTGCCAAAGCTCAATAAATTCGACTTCTTTGTTGCTCGACATGTTCTTGTGTGTAGCCTCCATTGTTGCTAATGTTGATACTGCTATTCTCGAATTGTACTCTCTCATCACTAGTTATTCACTTCACTTCCTCTGTGTATTTTCATTGGTTGATTGCAGACTGAAGTCATAGATTTTCTGATACTGCTTGAATACTGTTGGAGGCTGAGATTTCGTCTTAACTGTGCTCAATAAGCAGTTAGGGGACGCATCATAATGGAAGGCCACAGACCTGGGACTTACGCTTTTGTGCAACTGTTTTTCGTCATGACTCTGTTCACAATGAAAGATTTGTCTACGATGGCTGAAAAATGCAGTGTGAACAAGACTTAAGGAAATTGGTTAGACTAGACTATTTATTTGTCATGGTGTGAGAGGCGGACAATGGAAAACCAATCCTTTTTCTCTATCAGTGTTCTATCACATAAATCCTCATAAAATACATTGAGGTTTGTGAATGTGAATTCTGTTGTATATTACTTTTCTCTAATCTTATGATGTGGGATTCAACTATTCCTTGAAGTTTGAAGAATAATGTGAACATCTGATCTCTTTTTTTTTTTTTTTTTTTTTTTCTTCTCCTCTAAACTGCAAGTATCTTTTTTTAGACTCTTTAAGACCAGTGACATTTTACCACAGGGGATAACTTCATTGTTGGATTTAGCTCCTTGTTCAAGTGCAAATACATTTCTTTTTCAGGACAGATCTTGAACAGAGAACAATGTAAGCCTACTTCAGTAAAAAAAATGAAAAATGTCAGCAATTTGTCAGCAGATTCATCCTGCTTTTCAGCATGGACCCACTTGTTGACACCCTTCACTTATGTGAGTAACGCGATGGGCTTGTAAGCACAACACGTCTCAGATGGCGAGATGAAGAGAAGAGTGTACGTATCATCAATCAGCCAGCTTTTGTCTCCCTTACACAGGCTGAGGTGAAGGACAGACTGCATCCTACGCAGATATGGGCCCCTGTGTGGGTAGAGTAAAAAACCAAAGCAGACGGTGACGAAGATGATCCAGCTGCTCAACAAAGCCCTTTTTTCTCCCTTTAGCAGATCTTGATGTTTAAACCTGTTTAAGAGGAGTGGGGGATGTCCTGTTAGGGCTGGTGAAAGATATTATTGGCTCACATCATCAAGCTCCTTATTTGACCGGTTGAATATTAACAAGGCGGCTTGACAGTTGGGAACTGTTTCAGTTTAAAACATTTCAAAGTTGTCCTTTGTGGTATTTTGGCAGGAATGGCAGACTAAAGTGCTGTTCCAGTGGAATCCTTGAGTGATACTCACAGCTCTTTGAAGGTTAAGTGTTATGTAGTCACTCAAAGACAGTGCATAGTCTTTCAAATGACAACAAAACCCACGTGCATGCTCCATATTAAAACGCCAGCTTCAGAGACACATGGGAAACATCATTCTTGAGGTGCAACTTATACGGTTCAGTGCAGTGCCTCAAACTCCTGGACCCGTAGGGGGGGAACTTTCTTTTCTTCTCCTGTTATTAAACCCATATGCAGTCTGTGCTGCTCTATTCACTGTCTGAAGTATGCATTTATGTACAGTATGTGTCCACAGAAGCAGTGTGCAGTAATGACGAAGCTCTATGGGAGGTCCTTTGCCTCCTGAGACTGTTGAAGGGATAATGTTTTCCTTCAGACAAGTCTACTTGCCTGCTGATTGGATGATCTGAGCTTGTAGGTTGATGTTAAGATTCTCTTTTAAGTGGGCAGCTGGATCTGAGTCTGTGGATGACCTTAGGGTCTCAGCAGGCACCAAGCTGACTGCATGAGCTTAAAACTGTGCAGCAATTTTGATACTCCTGTTTTCGTTTCACACTGTGAGAGAAGACTTCCGATTGAGTGGAAGTAATATCTAATCACGAGTAAACTGAGGCTGTGCCAGGTGGCATTGTAGTTTGTATTAGTATTTTTTTTTCTGTTCATAAAATAATTTCTGGGTTGGTTTGGATCCCGCAATGGTCTATGTTTGAAATTATCTTGGCAATGAAATATTTGAAGTGTAGCACTGTTCTGCTCAGGCGGCGGTGGCTCAGGAGGCAGGTGTTCACACAAAAAAAGAGTTTGTCCTGTCACCGGTGGTTCGAACCCCCACTCCATCCGTTACTGTCTTAATGTCCTTGGGCAACACACTGTACCCACATTCCTTGCTGGTGGTCATCAGAAGGCTCGAAGGGACCGATTGTATGGCAGCCTCGCTTGTGTTAGTGTTCGGCCCCAGGCCAGCTGTGGCTACAATTTAGCTTACCACCATCAGCCCGTATAAGTGTGTTAATGGGTGACCAACTAAATGTACAGTAATGTGAAGCGCTTTGGAGTCCTCTGGACTAGATAACACGCCATACGAGTACAGGCCATTTACCATTCACACACAGGATGTTATAAGGTGTATCGCTGGAAGAACAAACAAACATACTGTACGTGGAATGAGTTCCAGAACATCTTGCTAACTTAAACTTATACATAGTGACACTGTTCTACTGAGGCTGTTTCAAATTTCTATTATATTAGTGATAGCTTTTTTTATTTTATGTATTGAGTATTTTTTGGTGTTATAGTAATCATGCTTATTTTGAGGTTTGTTTTTTTCCAATCTTTGTATTTATGTATTACATTTTTGCCATTCATCTTGACCAAGGCTCATTGGCTGAACAGAAACTGTATTTCTTCCTGTTTTTGTAAATTAAAGTAAGACATCAATAGTACTTTAGGTGTTTAGTGAATGTAAAGGCTTCTGTACATCACTCATCAAGGCAGTCCTATAAATATCTGGAATTACCTCAACATAGTTTCTTTGTTGTACTGTAAACAACCTTTTAGCAAGTTAGCAGAGCCTCAGCCATCAGCCTGGAGGAGAACATGTAGGCCTTTGAAAGAAAACTACTCTCCAGGCATCTTATCTTCCTTTCTATGTAGATTGAAACAATAGTGGGGTAAAATGAATAGTAAGTGGTTAAATGTGTTGACATTCTTCTGTGATCAGATATAAGATGGAATTTAGAGGCGTTGATTTTTTTCTATTTGTGTGTTTTGTTTTTTTTACCAGTTGCGGTGTTAAGGTAGGTGTTATCCCTGCTTTGTTGTTTTGAATTGGTTAATTTGAATAGTGGTGGTCTAAAATGAAATTTAGGGAGTCATCAGTCTGTGGAGTTACTGCCTTTTAAAAGGATGCCTTGAGAAAGCTACAGGGCAGCAATGTGTCTGATAAAATACCCCTGGGTTAAAGTGGCTCAGGCTTGTTAATGAAGCATTTCTTATGACAAATAACATCCTTAGATGTTGGTGTGGTGGAGTACCTATGTTATCTGGCTTTAAACACGAGGACATGAAGGGGATTTTGTGGAACGTAAAGTCTTGTTACTTGTTTGAAATAGGTGCTTTGCTTCTGATACCCTTCCATTGTGAATAGTGCTTGTATATTGGGATCAAATGTATGAAATTTAGAAGAAAAGTGTGTCAATAAGTGGGATATTACTTTTGATGTTTTTTTTTCTCAAGAATCAACTGACCATTTGGGAATCAGTTTTCATGCTCTCAGTCCGACCAGGTGGTCAGATGATTTCTGGCCAGATGAATCAGAAAGTAGGTCATGCTGTCAGTATCGGTTTGAGTTCAAACATCTTTCATCCTGAGGTCAGTGCATACAGTGGCTTGCAAAAGTATTTGGCCCCCTTGAACTTTTCCACATTTTGTCACATTACATCCACAAACATGAATTAATTTTATTGGAATTCCATGTGAAAGGCCAATACAAAGTGGTGTACACGTGAGAAGTGGCACAAAAATCATACATGATTCCAAACATTTTTTACAAATAAATAACTGAAAAGTGGGGTGTGCGTAATTATTCAGCCCCCTGAGTCAATACTTTGTAGAACCACCTTTTGCTGCAATTACAGCTGCCAGTCTTTTAGGGTATGTCTCTACCAGCTTTGCACATCTAGAGACTGAAATTCGTCCAGAATCACCTTGGGGCTCTTGGCTGCATTTCTGATCAGCGCTCTCCTTGTTCGGCCTGTGAGTTTAGGTGGACGGCCTTGTCTTGGTAGGTTTACAGTTGTGCCATACTCCTTCCATTTCTGAATGATCGCTTGAACAGTGCTCCGTGGGATGTTCAAGGCTTGGGAAATCTTTTTGTAGCCTAAGCCTGCTTTAAATTTCTCAACAACTTTATCCCTGACCTGTCTGGTGTGTTCTTTGGACTTCATGGTGTTGTTGTTCCCAACATTCTCTTAGACAACCTCTGAGGCCGTCAGAGGGCAGCTGTATTTGTACTGACATTAGATTACACACAGGTGCACTCTATTTAGTCATTAGCACTCATCAGACAATGTCTATGGGCAACTGACTGCACTCAGACCAAAGGGGGCTGAATAATTACACACACCCCACTATTCAGTTCTTTATTTGTAAAAAATGTTTGGAATCATGTATGATTTTCGTTCCACTTCTCACGTGTACACCACTTTGTATTGGTCTTTCACGTGGAATTCCAATAAAATTGATTCATGTTTGTGGCTGTAACGTGACAAAATGTGGAAAAGTTCAAGGAGGCCGAATACTTTTGCAAGCCACTGTATTCTTGAGTGCATTGTTTGCATAGTATTGTATGAGATTAAGTATTGTTGTTGTCATGTCAATATTTTAATAGCTGTTGTGTTGATGCTGTAGCAGTTGCACATATAGGTTATACATTTGAGAGCTGCAGCGATTGTGTTTAGGAATTTTTTGACATTTCCAAGAAATCCATGGCCACCTGGCTTAGGTTGTGATTCTGTAAATAAATGTATGCAGCAGTGTTGGAAGATTAGGAGTGCAATGCTCGGGTATGGTTTACCAAAGTCAGTGTACCTTCCTGTGTCATTGAAACACAGCACATATATGTAATATTGCGACAGGGGTAGTAATAAAAGGATTGAGACGATGGCTGATATTTATTTGGATCATGAAACCGGGTAATACATTATATTAATTTACAAGAACAGAAAAGGAGAATTGCGTAGTATTATTGGAAAAACTTTGTATCCTTGTTTCTTTTTCACAGGCAGTAATTATCACAAATCATTGTGTTTAAAGAGGAACAAAGAAAGTTGCCCCTTTTTTGGTTTCACAAATGAAATTAATTTTTCATAATTGTGTTTTATAGATCTCTCTAGGATGTAGATTTATTATGATTTGATCAGTCTAACTAGAGGTGATCAAAGCAGTCCAAACTCAATAAAAACTGAAATGGCCCTTTAGTGCTGATGGGACACCCCAAGGCAGATGCCAACCTTAACATATTTATAAGATGCAGATTAGCTAGTCAGGCTATTCTTTTAGTCTAGACAGCTTTTTTTCTTTTCTTTTTTTTCCTCTTAATAAAGAAATATGAATCTGGAATATGTGTATGTGTGACTTTTGCAAGTGCTTCATTTGAACTGATCTCAATCGATTGGATTTTTGTATCCTTGTGGTTAAAAAAAAAAACAAAAAAAACAAACAAACATACAGTTTTCATGCAAACCTTGATCAGTCAAATTATGTTCTGTTTTGTGACCATTTCAGTATGCTTAACTCATCAGAGGCAATTGGATTTTTCTCAAGTTTTGCTTTGTTTTGCCAACAAAATGGACTCAGTTGAAAATATAATGGCTGCTGTGAAAGTTAGAATTTTCAAAAGTGCACTTGAGGTGGAAAAACTGAATTCCCAAAAAGTTGTTGTTTTAGGATACTATGAAACATAGATTACTCTCTATCATGTACTAAGTTATGGATCGCCAAGCTGCTCAAAATTAAATAAATAAATAAAACATCATGGAATAAATATCTACATTAATAAATTATAGAGAAATATATAATGCGACAATGAAATTATGAATAAACTGAATGCATATAAAATTCTTGGCTCATTAATATGCAATATTTTTAATTTTCCTTAAATTTATTTATTGGGATAAAACATTATTTAAGCGTAATTTTTTTTCCTAATAGGATTTTTTAATTTTGTTAATTTTTATTGAGTTTTTATTTCAAAACGTCATTTTCCCAAAGTCAGCTTTTATTTCATAATGGTATTTTTCCCAGTGGCTTATTTATTTCACAATGTCACTTTTCAGCAGAATAACTTCATCTGCCAGTCAGGGTCAGTGGGTGGGACCTGGATGCCCATTGGCTGGTGCTGAGACCTCACTCTTCCTGGATAGCTGGTCTCACTCACTTTGACTGAGCAGCCTGCTGTACAGCTAGCAACAACATGCTAAGTCAAGAGTGGGAGTTGCATGAACTTCGTTCACCTCTGGTTACTCTCTAGCAGATCAAATTTAGAGGAATAATTTATCAGAGGATGCTATTGAGTCGTTTGAATAATATTTTTTAAATGATCCCAGGTCCAGTACTGAAGACTATAGTGTTCCCCCCCCAACTGTGCCACGCGAACACTGATTGCCCAACCAAATGACACCCCACTGCACACAACATGACGAAAGCCCCAAGCACAACGGTGCCCATAAGCAGGGTGTAGACTGTGAAAATGGATTTTAAATATTATGGTGAAATGAGATAAATAATACGTTGGAACAGCTGTCCCTTTATTGTTTTTAAAAATTACAAAACACTTCAGTTTTATTTCTTAAAACCATTTTATGACACAGATATAATTAGAGTTTTTTTTATGGATCTAATTAAAAAGAAAATGTTCCAGTTCTCTTTTAGGTTCTGAATAATACATCACAATATTTTCTCATTTCATATTTAACCCTCAAAACTGTCCGGGTGACTTTGCGGGTGGGGAATTTTTCTACCATTCATTGGTGAAATCTATTAAAGTGGAATTACTAAAATTCCCTCAAGGAGAGCCCTGTACCTTTTTGTAAAACGGCAGAGCCGTTTACTCCTTAAAGGGACCAGGTTTCATTATCGGTTTATGAAATCTTATAAAGAAGTATTAAAAATGTTCTTTCTCTTGTTCTTTAATCTGCAGACTTTGTTTTCACAGAACAACAACTTTATTCCCTTTATATCTTCTTCAAACCCTCCTGTCTTGTATATATTTTTCAACCAGAGGACAACTGAATATTCAGCCTGCTTCCCAGCTCTGATTTTCCGAATCCGGCTGGACCATAAAGTCTGATCAACAATTTTAATGTCACTTTTTATCATAATTTAATCTAGAGTTTTTAAAGGCAGAATTTTTACTGACACTGTTGCAGAAGCTGGTTCCTTGATGAAATGGTCGAATGATGTTTGTCTGTGTATCAGGATTCAAGGTTTGAACCTTAGCCATAACGTCCTGATAATCTGTGGCACAGCTGCATTGTGCCTCCTTGCAAATGTAAAGCTGTGAATGGTCATGAATTAGCAGACTCTGGATAGCGGCCCTGCTGTTAAGGGCTGTCCCACTCGGAACCCTTCTTTCCTTTTACTGGTCTTCATGTTATGTAGCAATGGGCAGCCGTTAGTCCAAGACCCGAAGGGTGATGGGGGGCAGACATGCGTGAACAGCAGAAGAGAGATAACTACATCAACCTGAGGGAAAGGGCCATATCTGATTCTCACCACAATCACCCAAACAAACTAAGCAGTTAATGCAGATCCATCCTGATATGCTATCACTGTCACCTCAAGCTGATAAAAAAATGTGGGTTAAAAACCTACAGTGTTTTTTTTCTTTTTCTTTTACAGAACAATTTCAGCCCAGTTTAAATAGTCATTTCAGTTATGTAGTTTATTTTTTGCTTGGTTAGTTGCCAGTAAGGGGCAAAAATGTCTAGAGATCACTGTGAATTTCATAACAAATAAAGTGACCCAGCAAGGGTTTGGGCTTGCAAAAAAAGCCTCTTAAACTAAACCCACTCGAGAGAGAATTTTATTGTGCACTGAAAGTAAGGACATGCCTAGAGAGATTGGATTGTTGGGTGGTGCTGTTCCGTGGCTCGGCGGGGGGCGGACCTGGCGCTTTCCGCTGCCTTTTCTGTGGGGTGCCTGGTCAGTTCATTTGTGGGTTTGTCTGGCCTTGGTTGGGTGCCTGGTCTCGGCGCTCTTATTGGGGTGGGATCTGGGCCCGGGAGCTGGTAGATCTTGGTGTCTGGGTGCTCGCTGGGCGTGGCTTGACCTGGGGGAGCCGTCCGTCCGCTTTGGCTTGGTTGGGTTTCCATTGTCATCTCAGGGACCCAGACATGGCCGAGGACTAATTGTTTATTTCAAGCTTCAGTGCACTACATCATATACACTTTACATGCAGTGTCAGCAAGCAGTCAACACATATCAGGACATGGGTGGGCTCAGCGAAGCAAAGTGGCGCGGAAAGTCCGTGATGTCTGATTCTTCTGGGCGGACATCTAGAAAGATAACGCTACGAAGTAAAAAGTAATACCGTGCCATCATTGCCATTTGGGTTCGGTCAGGCGCTGTTCTGTAATATAACTTGACACGCACACCTCCAGGCCAATCAGTAGCTACGGCTACATAGGTAGGCGTGAGGGTGAGATCACTTTACTGGACCAGTCAGTCCATAGGTCATTATGTAGGGTTGCCTTGGCACGCTTTTGGACTGAGGCAGAGGTAGTCCGAAATAAGGCGTCTGCTTGGCCCAGACAAAGCCAGTGGAAATGGGCTATATGACTTTGGGCAAACATTTTGGCTATCTTTTCCAATTTCTGGCTCATTCCTCCTGAGAGAACTTGTGGAACAAAGTCAGGTTTGTAGGGCGTCTCGATCCCACGCGACTTTTCAGCTCTCACCAGAAATATTTCCTGTGACTGAGATCAGGACTTTGTGATGGTCATTCCAAACATTGACTTTGTTGTTCTTTATCTACTTTAGAGATCAGATTTCGGTGTTTTTAGGGCCATTGCCCATTTGAAAGCTTGCACTCAAGCTTTAATATCCTTGTTAATTCGCTGAGATGTTCCTTCAGTTTTCTGCATGTTTCCCTTGTGATGCCATGTATTTCATGAAGAGAATCAGTTCTTCCCTCAGCAAAAATAGCTGTCAGGCTTGCAAGCTTCAACCTTGTTTCTAATAAATGAAATAAATAGTCACTATGACCAAATGCTTTAATGTTATTTTCATCAGATCCCAGGACTTGTCTTCAGAAAATCTAGCCCTGTTGGACGGGGGGCTTCGACTGGCATGATGCTCCCAGTAACTGAACATCCTCTGTGTCCTGTTATCAACTTTTTACTTTCTGTAACATAGAAAGTACTCTTACATCAGTTCTTTTTGTTCTTTCTGTGTCTCTGCTCTGTCTTCTCAGACAGTCATGGCAGATAGTCGCTCGTACTGAGCCAGGTTCTGCTGGAGGTTTCTTTAGCTGCACCCCGGAGAATATATTTATGTATCAAAGTTTTATAAATCTTTAAAATGTTAGTGGGGTTCAATACTATGATAAAAGGCTTGTGTTCCACAACACTTGTTATACTTCTTAATCCCATCTTCCTCCTATAGACCTGTATGCATTTCCCACTGAGCACCGAATTTCTTTTAGCCAATATAATTTGAGTTTCCGCATTGTCGGCTGTCAATCAACTTGCATGTGGATCACACAAACATGTGAACATGGGGCCACGCGCACAGACCGCTCCGTGTCTTCCCGTTTACAGTCGCCAAATTGTGAGAGAGCATCAGTCATGCAGAAGTTGCTCACCTCCCAAATGTCCATAGCAAAAATACAATCGGGTGGTGCTCAATAGCTCAATAGCGCTTGCTGCTTACTTCTTTGACGCGCTGTGTCGCCACAGGTGATGTGCGTGCACAACTGCTGTTGGAGGGAGGGGGGAGGGTTTTGGGAGGGGCCTTGGTACGTCTGATTCCAAAAATCTCTCTCCCTCAAATACTCCGGACTGCAGCTTTTAAGGGGAGTTTTTCCTCTCCACTGTTGCTACATGCTTGCTCAGTATGAGGGATTGCTGAGAGGATTGCTGTGGTTCAATGGGGCACAACCTCAAGTCAATGACTCGATGCAATTTACTAGGATTCCTTAAATAAATTCTTTTTAAACTAATTGGAATGTTTGTATTATTGTATTGAAATGACTTTTCTTGTAAGGTGCCTTGAGATGATGAATAAATAAACTGAATTGAATTAAAAATTAAGGACTTTGTTATAGAGCGTATTTGCAAAGTGTGACCTGGATTTTAATTTTGCATAATAGATTCTTACTGAGAGGCCCTTCAGTCCATATTAGTAGAGGACTCCCTTGTGGATAAAGACTCTCTCTTACCAGCTTCAGGCAACATCTTCACAAGATCTTTTGTTCTGGTGTGATATTTTACCCCTGACAGTTCCACACTTCTCTTTTTGATATGTTGGCTTCTTTCGATTTTTTTCATGATCTCACATATAAAAAGGGGGGAATTGTCTGTCAAATTCAGGACAGTAGCCATTTAAGTTGGGGTGCAGTCCATCCATCCATCCCTCCATTTTCTTCCGCTTATCCGGGGTCGGGTCGCGGGGGCGGCAGCCTAAGCAAAGAGACCCAGACCTCCCTCTCCCCAGCCGAGAAACATAGTCCCTCCAGCGTGTCCTGGGTCTTCCCCTGGGCCTCCTCCCGGTGGGAAGTGCCTGAAACCCCTCACCAGGGAGGCGTCCAGGAGGCATCCTGACCAGATGCACGAGCCACCTCAACTGACTCCTCTCAATGTGGAAGGAAACTAATTTCAGCCGCTTGTATCCGTGATCTCGTTCTTTCGGTCACCACCCAGAGTTCGTGGCCATAGATGAGGGTAGGAACGTAGATCGACCGGAAAATCGAGCGCTTCGCCTTTCGGCTCAGCTCTCTCTTTACCACGACAGACCGGTACAGCGCCCGCATAACTGCAGATGCCCTACCAATCCGTCTATCGATCTCCCGCTCCATTTTTCCCTCATTCGTGAACAAGACCCCCAGATACTTAAACTCCTCCACTTGGGGAAGGACCTCATCCCCGACCCAGAGAAGGCACCCCACCCTTTTTACGGCTCAAGACCATGGCCTCGGATTTGGAGGTGCTGATTCTCATCCCAGCCGCTTCACACTCTGATGCGAAGCGCCCCAGCGAAAGCTGTAGATCACATTCCGATGAAGCCACGTCATCTGCAAAAAGCAGAGACCCGTTCCTGAGGCCACCAAAACGGTTACCCTCAACACCTTGGCTGCGACCAGAAATCCCGTCCATAAAAGTTATGAACAGGATCGGTGACAAAGGGCAACCTTGGCGGAGTCCAACTCTCACCGGAAACAAGCCCGACTTACTGCCGGCAATGCGAACCAAACTCTGGCACCAGTCGTACAGGGACCTAACAGCCCATATCAAGGGACCTGGAACCCATACTCCCAAAGTACCCCCTACAGTGCCCCCCGAGGGACACTGTCGAACGCCTTCTCCAAGTCCACAAAAAACATGTAGACCGGTTGGGCGAACTCCCACGCACCCTTCAGGACCCTGCTGAGGGTGTAGAGCTGGTCCAGTGTTCCACGGCCAGGACGAAAATCGCATTGTTCCTCCTGGATCCAAGGTTCGACTATCCGTCGGACCCTCCTCTCCAGATCCCCAGAATAGACCTTACCAGGGAGGCTCAGAAGTGTGATCCCCCTGTAGTTGGAACACACTCTGTGGTCCCCCTTCTTAAACAGGGGGACCACCACCCCGGTCTGCCAATCCAAGGGAACTGCCCCCGATGTCCACGCGATATTGCAGAGGTCGCCGCGTTAACCAACACAGCCCCACAACATCCAGGGCCCTGAGGAACTCCGGTCGAATCTCATCCACCCCCGGAGCCTTGCCACCGAGGAGCTTTTTAACGACCTCTGTGACCTCAGCACCAGAGATTGGAGAGCCTGACCCAAAGTCCCCAAACCCTGCTTCCAGATTGGAAGGACTGCCAGTGGGGTTGAGGAGGTCTTCCATCCACCGACCCAAAACGTCCCGCGTCGAGGTCAGCAGCACACCATCCCCACTGAAAACGGTGTTGGTACCTATCAGCTGCTTCAGGGGTCCCACAAGCCAAAAAGACCCGATAGGACTCCTTCTTCAGCCTGACAGCATCCCTTTCCGCTGGTGTCCACCAGCAGGTTCGGGGGTTGCCGCCGCGACAGGCACCAACCACCTTGCAGCCACAGCTTTGGTCAGCTGCCTCGACAATGGAGGCACGGAACATGGTCCTCTCGGAATCAATGTCCCCCGCCTCCCCCGGGACGTGTTCAAAGTTCTGCCGGAGGTGTGAGTTAAAGCTCCTTCTGACAGGAGACTCTGCCAGACGT
Source organism: Valencia hispanica (assembly GCA_963556495.2). Classification (NCBI taxonomy): domain Eukaryota; kingdom Metazoa; phylum Chordata; class Actinopteri; order Cyprinodontiformes; family Valenciidae; genus Valencia; species Valencia hispanica. The sequence continues at coordinate 41,953,695 of OY747715.1, forward strand.
TCCCAGCAGACCCTCGCAACACGTTTGGGCCTTCCAGGTCTGTCCGGCGTCCTCCCCCACCATCGGAGCCGACTCACCACCAGGTAGTGGTCAGTGGACAGCTCAGCTCCTCTCTTCACCCGAGTGTCCAGAACATGCAGCCGCAGATCAGTTGAGACGACGACCAAGTCGATCATCGAGCTGCGGCCTAGGGTGTCCTGGTGCCAAGTGCACATATGGACACCTTTATGCTTGAACATGGTGTTTGTTATGGACAATCCATGATGAGCACAGAAGTCCAATAACAAAACACAACTTGGGTTCAGATCGAGGGGGGGTCATTCTGTCCAAAAACACCCCTCCAGGTCTCACTGTCATTGCCCACGTGAGCGTTGAAGTCCCCCAGCAGAACAAGGGAGTCCCCGGGAGGAGCACTCTCCAGCACCCCCTCCAAAGACTCCAAAAAGGGTGCGTAATCTGATCTGCCGTTTGGCGCGTAAGCACAAACAACAGTCAGGACCCGTCCCCCCACCCGTAGGCGGAGGGAGGCTACCCTCTCGTTCACTGGGGTAAACCCCAACGTACAGGGGTGCAGTAGTTACACAAAAGGTTGACAGTGATGATTTCAAGCTGAAACAGAAAGGGATGTTAATGATTTCTGCTAAAACACTGGCAAATTCAGCAGTTCTGTCCTACATGCAACCAGGAGTATTACAATGTTCTGCTTAGTTCTTTAGTAAACTCTTCATGTAACATATATCAGCACCTGCTTGTGTTCACTTACTCAGAGCTACAATTAAATATCGTAATGGGGGTATCACTGGTCTCATGTGATGTGTACACCAAGTGCTAGCACTTCTGGTTGGCGACTGAAACTATGGGCTGTTTTTGGGGATAACTTTTTGGATTTGTGTTAATGGCATTTTTAGCAACCACAATAAAATGGAACACTGCAGTAGTAAAAACAAAAGAACCGCCACCATCACTGTGCAATCCCATATGGACAGCATTGATACATCTACCAGGAATGGGATGATCTAATTCCAGCCTGACAGTTTTATTGATAGTTGTCAGTTTCCCTTTCTTAGTTTCTGCTCTTCAGCTCATTCCCACCATGGGAGAATTTTGCCTCTTGATGAGTTTGGTCCCATGGGTTGTGCTGAGCGGGGTTCCTCTATACTTTGATGGCCTTTGGATTTGAAGCTAGCATTCTGGAACGTTGACTACTCGTGATTAATGATTATAATAATAAGTTTGCTTGTCACTTGCGTACTGAAGTTGCAGTTTTTTATCCCAGTGATGACAGAGACATGGAATTTGGAAATTGTTGTGGCTTCAGCCAATTAGGGGGCCTTTTAAGGTTTGTCTTTGCTTTACAGGAACTGATGGGGTCAGGTCTGCTGGACAATGTTGAAGTAAGGCCAATTCTGTTGTGATTGAACGTTGTGTTCATTTGTGCTAAAAGTTGAACTAGTTGTTCTGTTATTTGGAATGAACTCAGTGTTATTGTTGCTCATCATTTAATGTCAGAACGTCTCATTACCCTCAGCAGAAAAACAAAACAAAGGAAACAAAGAGGGATAACAAACACCGCACAATCACTATTCCCCATATGGGAGAGCTCATAATTCTTACTGTGTCATGAAAACGGTCACAATAAAGATCCAAACTGAGCTGAATTTATTTGCAATTGTTCTCATAAATATTTTTCTTTTCAAATTCAGTTTAATCAGTTTAATGACCTCTTGACAATCCTGCTCCTAGTTAGGGGTGTCCCGGTGGTCCAGTGTGTTTGTAAAATGATGTTAATGGTGACTTTGTGTTCTGCTTCCCCTTTGGCAGGCTTCACACAGCTCAGAGAGTCATCAAACAGACCCAAGTGACAGTCCAGAGGAGCGGGAAGGAGATTGAGGAAAAACTAAGGACGACAGTGGCTTGCACTGAGCGGGTAAGCCGGTCTTCCAATTTCTTTAACTCATTAAATTCTCAACCTAACTGTTTCAGCAACTTTTTGCCTTAATGTAAATACAAGTAAGAATGTTAGATATAAGTACTATGTATAGGGACAACATAAAGTGAGTTATAAGATCTTTTTTCCGTCTGATAAAGTTTTATATAGGAGATTTGCTGATCGGAATTTTGACCAGTTCTGGCGTTTGTCGTTTTTGAGTTGTCTGTAAGAGCTATTGCATAACAAAATATAGGAATGCCATTTTTATTTTTTATTTACGTGTCCTGTTTGGCAGTGTGGAGCTCAGAATTGTTGTCTGAGTACCAAGTAGAAGCCCGACAAATTTACTTTCACAAGTGGAGCATTACAGCCTTTGCTATAGTACTCCGCTTGATATACATGTGTGAGAAATCTTTATTATGAATTGCTGTGGGTTTTATTTTCTGATGTTATGGACACGGAGGAATGGCTTTAAAAAAATGTTTTGTGTACCTGCCAAAGGTAGGTACATTACACATTAATTACACACACATTATCTATACATTAACTAAAATATACTCATATTGGGAGCAAAGGACACATCATAACATTTTGTAAAGATTGAGTAATCGGCAGGTTTTGCGTTACTTAAAGGTACACTTTGTGTAAAAAGAAAAAAAAAAAAAACAAACCAAAACAAAACCTGGACTCTTTGCTGCCACGCAGTTCAGACTAGGTATTGCATCTACGGTAGCCCACAAGACAATATGTCAACGACTTCCATCTTTTAATCTAGTGATTAGGTCTGCTCTTTTAATCTGTAATCTTAAAAAAAAACAAATAGAGTATGTCTTGAGTAATAAAAACTGTTTTTTTATGTTAGCTATGTTGCTTGTGTTTGCTGTAACCCTAACAGCAACTAGCAAATTTGTAAAGACTCCAAGCTAATATCACAAGCAAACTATATTGTTTTATTTTATATATTTGAGGCTTTTTATTTGATTATTTGCCATTTTGGATATATGCAAGGTAGTGGAGTCTGAAGTATTTTTGTTCCCTCTGTAAACCGACTCGGATATCAATTGATGATTCAACATCAGTTGTGACAGGCAGAGGATACAGATGAGGTAGAGCACAAAGAGGCAGATGTGTGTCACTAACGATTGAAGAAGGGCAAGCTACCCAAGAGGAAGAAGCAGAATTTCCCCAAACCAGACAGGCTGCCACCGAAAGAACCGGCACAATCCCCCACACAACTTTTAGAGGGAGAAGGAGATCCGCTACAACTTCTAGAAGATTGCTGTTTTCATGAGTGGACGCAAAACGCAGAGCATTATATCTTGTATGTCCCTAAACAGCTACTGGATTTCAATATGGCGCATGACTATGGAGGGTCGACCAGTTTATGGATATAAAAATTAGGACTGTCAAATTTTAAATTTAATTAATTCTAAATTACTTTATTAATCCCAAAGGGAAATTAAATGTTGTTGTAACTCATTATGCAAGTTCCTTCAAAGATTTATTGTAGATGCTGATGGCTGTGGGTAGGGATGATCTCTTGTAGTGCTCTGCAGATCTGAAGAAGCCTCTGACTGAAGACGCTCTGTAGTTGTATGACAGTCTGATGTAGAGGATGCTCTGGATCTATGGCGTCTTCTTTTCAACTCATCAGGGTTTTGTGGCTGTAGTTGAGGTATTATTTGAGCTTTTGTGATGTTAATCAGCTGCTGCCAGTTGTAAACCACCTTGTTGCCATGGTTATGCATCATAACAAATGTCCAAAAATATAAAGTATCAGCAAAAATCCTTCCAGCTGCACAGCATTCAAAACCAGAGAGAAGAGTTGTCCACAAAAACAATGTTTCTACCAGAAATGGAAGAATGGCCATTTAATCACAAGGTAGTTGTGAATGAATCACGATTAATCACAACTAATTAACATCCTTATTTATGACTGAAAAACTGCAATTTTCGTTGTAAATAAATGACAAATCTGGATTCTGTTGCTCCATTTTTAAAAGAAATAGAGGAGAGATCCATGAAACTTTTGTTTTGAACTCCACAATCAGATTTACACGTGACCCTTTTAACCAATTCATCTTTTAGCCAGTTGCTAAGGCAAACTAACTGGGAAACCTTTTCTGAATGTAAAGCTGTCTGTTTCTTATTGATATTGTACAACCCTGAGCATCCTCTTCATGGGACTATCCTACAACAACAGAGGGTTTTCAATCAGATACTTCAACAGTTCTGCTGCAACGCAGACCGCTACAGGAGATCCTTCCTGCACACAGCCATCAGGATCTACAGCAACTCCTTAAAGAATTAAATAATATGAGCTACAACAATACTTGTTTTCCTTCTGGGATCAATAACGCATTTTTGAATTGAGTTGTATTCTTCTGAACAATAGTGGGATTATTGGCTTGTCAACATGAGCAAAAGGGTGTGGAACCGAACCTTTACATAACTCCAGTTCACACTGTTATTATTTGTGGTTATCTTGCAGTTATCTTGCAGCTGCAGTGTCAGCTTGTTCGTTAATTGTGCTAAAACATTTTGTCACACTAATTCCACAAGTTAATCGACCTGCGTTAACACATTAATTTTGACAGCCCTAATAAAAATGTCAAGCTAATAGGAATACTTAGAATAGACGTTGGTGAGAAATATTAATGACAAAGGACAAGTTTGTGAACAAGATACACAGAATTTGACAGTAAAGAAGTAAAAATATTACACACTGTACCTTTTTAATAAACAGTTTTCAGACAGATTTGAAGCTCAGAAGGATAAAAAAGAGCAACTTTTCTGTACTTTATTCTGCTTTCCTGTTATCTGCTTAAGGCAGGAATATACTTGCTTTTAATTACACGTACGCGTGTTTATCATGGCTGCTTGGTAGCTTGCGTTTGTTTCAAGCGTAGTTTGTGCACGTCCTGAAATTAACGCAACGCGTCCGCACCCTGCAATATGTGAGTAATGAGTAGGAGGAGTATAGAGCGCTACTTGACTTACAAAACGAGTGACACATACTCTCCATTGTCACGCCGTGCCTGGTTTAGGGGTCTCACATACCATCTACGTAACTGCCGCCGTCTTTTTTTCTGTCGTGATCTCAACAATAACCAGAAGCTTATTTCTTCTATGGTCCTCATGTTTGTTTTTGCCTTACAAATCCGGAAACACAGGCACTCTATCTGGAATGAGCTCTGTACTCTGCCTCCTTGTGGAATTCTCCAGTACTACGTTGAGTGCGCAAGCAAGTACATTCCCAAGACACAGCCTGCTGCTTGTGTCAATGCGACGTTAAAAAGCAAGTATATTCCCAGCCTTAGAGTCTTGCCCATTCTCCCTCACTTGCAATCTTATGATGTCAAAGACATGTCATAGCTATTTTATTTAAAAACATTTAAAAACAAGACTATATTCTATGACAAGGTCCTAGTCAGTGCCCAAACTTGCATTTCAAGGTTGTAGGGAAATTCCCTGCCTTCGGTTACTAATGCTACACCATTGTCTTCCTGTGTATTTAACACCGTTACATAAGAAATGTAATCTCCAGCTAGGTCAGACTACAGCCTTCACATGCAATTTGTATTACCCTTATGCACCACTGCTACAGCATTTACACAACTGCAATTCAAATATGGTAGGAGTGTACCATTAATATTGCTTAATGTCATGCAACACCATTTAAATGCTCAATCTACACTGATGAAGATTCACCCACTTGAAAGTCAAAGTGAAACTAACAGCATGACCTATTTTTTGAATAAATCTTCTAATAATTATTTCGGGCGTTCGTGAAGCTGACAAAGTTGGACAGAGTGAAATCCATTATCCTTGAACCCCAAAATGCATGGTGCGTTCACTGATTAGAAAGGTATTGCATTTTTGAAGTTATGACCAGTCAGTTATTTGAAGCTGAAGAAATGGTCTTATTCACGATTTCGATTGTGATTCTGGTGCTACGATTCGATTATAAAACGATTATTTTTGTTGCATATTATTACCCCATTTAGGGTTTTTTCTTCATTACTTCCATGGCTACTTTCTACTCTTAAATCCATCCAAAGTCCATTAATTCAAGTATCCAAGCCAATTGATTTCCTGTCTTTCATTTATTTGAAACCACAAATCAAACCAACATATGTCCAAAATATGCCTCAATTCAAATTCAAATTCAAAAATACTTTATTGATCCCAGAGGGAAATTAAGTGTTGGTATAGCTCCTATAGTTAATTCTTTAAGGAGTTGTTGTAGATGATGATAGCTGTGGGCAGGAAGGATTTCCTGTAGCGGTCTGTATTGCAGCGAAACTGAAGAAGCCTCCGACTGAAGACGCTCTGTTGTTGTATGACTGTCTCATGAAGAGGATGCTCAGGGTTGTCCATAATTTTTTTTATTTTATGAAGAATCCTTCTTTGCATTATCATCTCCAGATTTTCCACAGTTGTCCCAAGAACAGAACCAGCCTCATAATCAGATCAAGGTCATATTTTCAATTAAAGCTAAAGGAAATGTGTGTTGGCAATTTAAATATAATATAGGGTAACCGTGTTTTGATTTACATAAAAGAGAAAACTTGGTCCAATCCTTAAATACATCCGCTATGTTTTTTGGAAAGAATAATTAAATAAACTTCAGATCAGCTTTTACAAGTCAACCATTACAGAAATGACTAAAATCTAAATAGAAATAATTAATCTTCTGTTTAAGAAAATAAATGCCTCCCTTTTTAAGTCATACAGGACAAAAATTACACAAAATCTGAAATTATATTCTAAGAAAATAAGTATTATTTTTTTATGTTCAAACTAATAGAAAATAAAAAGCAGCATTCTCCCAAAGACACTTTAAGTGTATACTCCATTCTGTTTTTCCCGCTATTAATTTAATACACAACTCTAACTTTGTACAGTGTTTTCATAGTTTTTGTGTCTGTTTGACCGATGGGGTGTCATACACGGAAACAAATCTGCCAGCTATGAGTACGGTGCTGCCCGCCACACATTAGTCGTGACCAGGATGGAATGAAGGAAATTTCCTCCGTGTTTCATATTAAAGCTACGGGCTGACGGCTGGTAAACATGAGCTGCCGTGCACTGCAGCTTGGGGAAGATGCCCTGGACAGCACCAAAAAAGTGGATATGTTCGGGGGAAAGATGTTGCTACTAACATAATACACAACAACAAACACTTCTTTCACAACTAAAGTGCAAAATATTTGCTGTATTTTGTAAATTTCGCACTGCATGGCTGAAAAGCTAGCTGCAGCATACTGTTTCCACCGGTCCGTTCCCTAAAAATGTCCGTGTGGCACGCCAGACTTTTATGTTTATCTTATTTAATTTTAATATTAAATAATCAATTTTTCAACACTTTTGAATTGCTTTCACCTTAGCACGTTTCACATCGCAAGTAATTGATTTGTGGTGAATCAGCTCACCCCTACTATAAAGTAGTAGCATTTGTGATCAGCAGCTGCTGATTCCCTACTTCTTCCACTAATAATAAACATCAGTGGGCTGTCTTGTGCTTCTCTTACCAGACCCAAGATAATCCAACCTGAATTCACATGGCTAACGTTAATTATAGCTAACTCATAATATCACAAAAGCTGTTTAGCAGTTTTTAAATGTTGGTTACTTTCATGAATTAACTAAGAAGTGGGAGGAAACAACATTCTTCTAACTGGACCAATCACACCAGCAGATTTGCTTGTTTTCAGTAGCACTCACTACATACAAAAGGCTGAAAATATATATAAAGATTATCTGCTAATTCAAATATGACACCAATTAACTCTATAGAACTGTCAGCAAAACTGGACCAGCTAGTCCCTCTCCAAATAATAAGCATCAAGCAGACTCTGCCATGAGAAATGCTTAGATTTATGAGTTTTTACCACCCAAAGTCTGGGATGTAATTGTATGATAAAGATACAAAGTGTAAAGTCATTATAGCCTTTGGGCAGCTAAAGAATGTTTTTATGTCTAAACTGCAAAGTGGATGAAGAGTAATATTGCTCTGTCTTACTGATATTGCCTTGAACAAAATCCCCTGTTTATGTTTCCACCTCTTGTCATAACCATGACTATGATCCGTAGAAAAATCAGGAAAACATGTTTAGTATTTTTGGAATTGGCAGCCACGCAGCTGTGAAAACGGAGCACTGATCCCAGCTTTGAATCTGTGTTGATTATAAACATTCTCTTCTTAGTTCTGTCTGAATATTTTTGGTCCAATCACATTTATTGGCACTCCTTGTAAATGTCTTTTTGACGCTTTTAATATAGATGAATGCTTTGTAAGCATAGGAGCATCATCTCACAATGATAATTTTTCAAAAAGGAATACTCTAATTTGATTTCAGTTCAGGAGTGGGGGGAAAACCCCTGTAATGTTGGTAAAAACAATTAAGATACTCCCAGAGGCACACTTACTGGCACCTGGGCTGCCATGCTTTGTACAGTCGTGGCCAAAAGTTTTGAGAATTACATAAATATTGGAAATTGGAAAAGTTGCTGCTTAAAGGAGTCATAACCTAGTATTATCTTGGATACCCACGCTCTATTATAGTCTTTCAGGCCCTTCTAAAAAAAAAAAAGTTGAAAAAAATTAACACAGAGCTCCTCTGACCCCTTATTTCTGAAGGCATTATTGTCTCGCGAGATCTGATGCGATACTTTGGCTGTCGTGGACGGGCATTGTAATAATGCAAATGAGGGGCGCGTTGATTGGTGGCAGGAAGGAGGGGGGTTGACACCGCAGGTAACGCTTAACCCATATCCACTACTCCCGCTAGCATACAATAGCCACATTAGCAGTTAGCTGCTGTTTGTTACACACAGCAGAGCAATAAAAACACAGCCTTACTGTTTCAATTGCAGGCAAGCCTCTGATTGTTGGAATGGACCCTTTTTCCAAACGGAGCTTCGATGCCAACTTCGCCTGATATTGTCCCAAATTCGTAAAGGATTCCGGCGTAAAAAAAATAGAAGAAATATTTCCATGTTGATTCTGGCAGTCAACAACAGAGCAACTCACCTGTGCACTACGTTTCTGGTAGAAATGGTTTTAGCTGATTTAGCTGATTAAAATAAAAGGCTGACACGAATATGTCTTTTTCATGCATCATTGCGTGAAGAAACTTTCTGCATCTTTCCCGGTGGAGTTCGTATTTCGAATCGGTGATGTGTCGGTCACGAACGAACCGGCTCTAAGAGCTAACTCTTTGAAGTGAACGATGGGAGCCGGCTCGTCATTGTGAGCAGTTTATTTTTTTTTCTTTTCATTCCCCCCTGCTTGTTTTGGTACACATCGTTTTGCATTAATTTTGGTAATAAATACACTTTAAGCAACAGAAAATCTGAGGAGCCGAGAGCGCCAGCTCTTTATGGTGAGTCAAGCCAAAAGAACTGGCTCTCCAAAAACAGCTGGATCACTAGAATTCAGTAATAGCGGCGCTCGACTGAATATGAGGGAGAGAGGAGTGAGGGGGAGAAGGGAGAGAGGGAGGGCTGGCTTCCTGCAGCATAGGTAGGTCTGCGATGTCTATATATGGTATATCCTGCGCCGACTTGACGTCAAGTCGGCCAGAAATTAAAACCGCATATTTGAGTGCTCGTGCACGTGGGCTGGTTTACGAACCCAGGGGTAAACAAACGCTTCACTTTTAAATATCGGCTTCCCGGGCAGTGTATAATCGTTTGGCAATCATAACATACCTTTTTTTTCATGGAAATGTGAAAATTACAGGTCATGACTCCTTTAAGTCTTTATAATAGCAATTTGCATTTACTCCTGAACAGTGATCAGATAAATTGCATAGTCCTTCTTTGCCATGAAAATTCCACTGCATTTCATTGCTGTCATTAAAGGACCTGCTGAGATCATTTCAGTAATCGTCTTGTTAACTCAGGTGAGAATGTTGACGACCACAAGGCTGGAGATCATTATGTCAGGCTGATTGGGTTAGAATGGCAGACTTGACATGTTAAAAGGAGGGTGATGCTTGAAATCATTGTTTATCCATGGTGACCTGCAAAGAAACGTGTGCAGCCATCATTGCGTTGCATAAAAATGGCTTCACAGGCAAGGATATTGTGGCTAGTAAAATTGCACCTAAATCAACAATTTATGGGATTATGAAAGGCTTCAAGGAAAGAGGTTCAATTCTTGTTAAGAAGGCTTCAGGGCGTCCAAGAAAGTCCAGCAAGTGCCAGGATCGTCTCCTAAAGAGGATTCAGCTGCGGGATCGGAGTGCCACCAGTGCAGAGCTTGCTCAGGAATGGCAGCAGGCAGGTGTGAGCGCATCTGCCCGCACAGTGAGGCGAAGACTTTTGGAAGATGGCCTGGTGTCAAGAAGGGCAGCAAAGAAGCCACTTCTCTCCAAAAAAACATCAGGGACAGATTGATCTTCTGCAGAAAGTATGGTGAATGGACTGCTGAGGACTGGGGCAAAGTCATATTCTCTGAAGAAGCCTCTTTCTGATTGTTTGGGGCATCTGGAAAAAGGCTTGTCCGGAGAAGAAAAGGTGAGCACTACCATCAGTCCTGTGTCATGCCAACAGTAAAGCATCCTGAGACCATTCATGTGTAGGGTTGCTTCTCATCCAAGGGAGTGGGCTCACTTACAATTTTGGCCAAAAACACAGCCATCAATAAAGAATGGTACCAAAACACCCTCCAACAGCAACTTCTCCCAACAATCCAACAACAGTTTGGTGAAGAACAATGCATTTTCCAGGACGATGGAGCACCGTGCCATAAGGCAAAAGTGATAACTAAGTGGCTCGGGGACCAAAACGTTGAAATGGTGGGTCCATGGCCTGGAAACTCCCCACATCTTAATCCCATTGAGATCTTTTGGTCAGTCCTCAATAGGCTGGTGGACAAACAAAAACCCACTAATTCTGACAAACTCCAAGAAGTGATTATGAAAGAATGGGTTGCTATCAGTCAGGATTTGGCCCAGAAGTTGATTGAGAGCATGCCCAGTCGAATTGCAGAGGTCCTGAAAAAGAAGGGCAAACACGGCAAATACTGACTCTTTGCATAAATGTCATGTAATTGTCAATAAAAGCCTTTGAAACGTATAAAGTGCTTGTAATTATATTTCAGTACATCACAGAAACAACTGAAACAAAGATCTAAAAGTAGTTTTGCAGCAAACTTTGTGAAAACTAATATTTGTGTCATTCTCAAAACTTTTGGCTACAACTGTACAGGGCAGTCTTCTGCTGGAAGTGTACAAACCTCCATTGCAAGGAGGAGTAGAGGTCAGAGAACAGTAGAGGAGAAAACTCCTCTTTAACAAGAAAAAAAGCTCCAGCAGAACCAGACTCAGTCTGGGCGGCCATCTGCTGCGATCGACTGGGTGCTGGGAAAAAACTGATGATACACAAAGAAAAAGAAACAGAAGCACTGGTGCAGATGCAATTTCTATGCTAAAGAAAACGTGGATAGCTAATGGCACCAGCAGCGTCTTCAGTCGCTTCTTCTAGGTGAGAAACACAGCTAGACAGATAATCTCTGAGCTAGTTGTACAATCTAAAGTATAAAAATGGTACACACAGTTGTGCAGCATATATGTCCTACTATGAGTGCTGGATTGTATTTCAAAAGGGGCGAGTTTTAAATAGTTTCTCAGTGAATGAGACCTTTAAGGCCTTCTAAACATCTTCACCAGGGTTCCCAATAAATGTGGCTGGTGCTATATAATTTAATAGGTTTTTGCTGGTCATGGCTTGACGGACCCTGTGTGCTGAACTGATTTTAGACAGCTGGGGGTGTTTTCATGTCCCTCTTTAGAGTCAAATCTGTAAGAATTTATGCACTGCTGCACATCTACTAAAACCTGAAGGGTTTTAGTGCAGCTGTTACAGCTGTTGCTTTTTCTTGTGTTCTTTTGATATACTTCTTCTCTTTTGTGTTCTGTTTTCCAGACCCTCACCTTGTCTACGCAAGCTGCCCTGCTAGCTTTAGCCTTCCCACAAAAATGTTAAGCCTCCATTCTCTTCTCTACAAAGGATCTCCTACAAAAACCTGCCTCTAATATTTCTTCCATATTAAAACATTCCTCAAAACCTTTTTCAGTGCCCAAATCAGCTAATAAATCCCTGTCTTGTAGCGCTCTGTTAAAAGCCTTGTAGAGTGGAGAGAGTGGAGCATTGTTAGACTCTTCTAAGGGGTTTTGCCTTTTCAGAGCTTTGTATGATCCCTATGCACATTATATTGAGCCTGGATCAAGGGAGGTCAGAGTGGCCCTTTCACCCTCTCACCCACACTCTGTCATTAATCTGCTGGGTTCTAACATGCCCCCCCCCCACTGCTGTTTGATGTTCAGTAGGAGACAGACAGGCCCTGGGTTTCACACAGACACACACAGATGCCCGTGACCCACTCGTCAACTCTGCTCAGTGAAAGTGTAGGAGGTGCAAGGTTCGTGCCAAAGCCAGAGGTGGTTAACATGCAAGCGCCCCGGTGTGAAACACTGAGGAGATGGAGGTTCTATCAGTCGTCATGGTGTTTTCTCCTCAAGGCCCTCAACTATTTGATAGAGGACGCATATCTATGTTCGCTTAACTCCATGCCACGATCACTATCTGATTGTTTGCGTGTGCGAGATGTCACAGTCCCTCCTCACTGGGTGCTCTCTGGGATTAAAAACAAGCTCCGTCCCTGCCAAATCTTCATCATCCATCTCCTTCCCTACTTAAACAGTTTTTAGCCAACAACTTGCACTCCAATTTATTTTGCCTTTTGAATCTGATTTGGGTCTTTTGAAGTAAACTTATTTTGTAGTTCTGACTTGATATTTTTCAGCATTCAGTTTCATTTACTGCCTACTGTTTTGTTTTGCTTTATTCCACATCTGGATCCCTCTGTCCATTCAGCTATTCCTTTTTAGATAGTTAGCACTCTGAAAGAATCTACCACCCACTATTGCATAGAGACATGAAGGAGGCACAGCCTACAGAGACCACAAGATGTTGACTATTGGCTCTGATGCTTGTGCTATTCAGCGAGCATTGTGTAAAGACAAAATTCTGAACTTCTTTTTGCATGGATTTGATGGGGTTTTACTGTGAGGTCTGTCTTGTTACAGCTTCGATTTTGTGCTAAAGATTCCAAAAATGATTGTCTGTCTGTGCTGGTTTCTTCTCTTGTACTGTATGTTCTTAGTTTTCCCTCATTTTCTCATGTTGTCCACAGAGTGAATCTGCAACCTCCTGCCTCCGAATTGCTCCGTGGATAGTTTCCACTTCCTCTTCTGCCACTCCAAACACATTCCTCAAAGTGATAAAACACTGATAATGCCACTGTCTGCATCAGTTTAAAAACACTGCTTGTGTTTACACCTGCCTGACTTGACATCTTGTCAGGTTGAGGTTAGGGGAAGGTAGGACTGGATGATACGGCCTAAAAATTTAATCCCAAATTTTTTTCATACCAAATCTGAGCAAAATATCGTCCACATTCCTTTGCTTTAACTGTGTTCTCTGTTCCCAAATCACAAATCCAGCCGCAGAAACTTCTCTCTCTGGCAGCGCTGGATGCCCAGAAAGCGAGAATATTCTGCTATCAGCGCAACATTGAGAAATTTTCTCTCATGCTCTTTCCAACAACACAATATAGCAACACTATCCTCTTTGGGAGTCTTAATTATGTTTTCTCACTAGCAACCCGCCCATGTTAAAGAGACTTCCTCCCGGTCCCGTTAAATTTAAGTTATGTATTTTTCCACCTGTGAAACGACTTTATGCTGGTTACCCACGGGTACCAGCCCCATTGCAGGACTCTGGTTTGCAAAGGGAACGCATTTTATTGTTGCGTATATTCTTCTTGGGCAAGTGTATATATAGCCAACATTGTTCTTTGTGCTACGATGTAGACTTTAAGGACTCTTGCAAGCCAACAGCCTAATTATGGTTTTCAGTGCTGTTTGAAAAACAAAACACATAAGCCTTTGGCTTTCAACTTTTATTGATTGAATAAAGATTTGATTTTAAACACCTGTTTATACACTGCAGTGCATATTGTAATGAAACGTGAAACGGATAAATACTTATAGGCTATATGAATAATTAATTATAATAATTGTCCCCAGCGATTTTAAAAAC
>OY747715.1:41972738-41985238 GCA_963556495.2 Valencia hispanica
ATTACTGTTGCAAGTCCTTTGAGGTAGATCTCTAACAGCTTTGCACATCTACAGAAAAAGAACGTTATAGTACAAAATATTGTTTAACTCCGTCAGATTGGGTGGAAAGCATTTGTAAACATCTATTTTCAGCTCTTGTCTCAAATTTTCTCTTTGACTTTGGTCTGAACATTTACTGATTCTATCCATCTATTCTTAAACATGAATATGCTTTGATCTAAATCAGTCAATTGTAACTTTTGCTATATGTTTAGGCCTATTGTCCTTCTGAAAAATGAGCCTCCAGTCTCAAGTGTTCTTCAGCCCCTAACAGGTTTTCTTTCAGGATTCTCGTGTATTTAGCTCTATCCATCTTCCCATCAACTCTGACAAGCTTCCCTCTCCCTCCTGAACAAAAGCATCCCTACAACATGATTCTGTTTGATATGGTCTGATCAGGGTTTTGTAGTGTTGGTTTCCCGCCACACATTTTTGTTTTAGATGTGGTACAAAAATAAAATTTTGTCACCTTATATATATTTTCATTTTTCTCTTATACATACACACATAGATGTGTGTGGTTGTAATGCGACAAAATGTAAAAAAGTTTAAGGAGAATGAATACATTTTGTGAATGAAAAGCTCGTATAGCCACCTTAAGCAGCAATACCTTAGGTATACATTTTCTGTATGGTTTTACTAGTCTCCCACATAACTGTGCACGAATCCCCAACCCCCCAAACCTCTTCATAATGTTTCTTCATTGCTTGACCAGATTCAGTCAAGTTTTAGCTGTCAAAAAGATTGGAATATAGAGGATTTCTGACCAACTCAGTGACAGAGATGCCAATATCCTGAGATAAATAATAAAATGGTTAAGACTCTCCCTGATGTGAACAAGTTACAAAGATAAAGTTAACTCTTAAAAGCCAAAGTGTTGTTGACTTGGCCTTACTATTCTAACTCTTTCTATTGGCCTTTGACAGGATGTATAAAACAGTCAAATCTATAAAAGCCCAATTTGCTGCTAGCAGAACTTCAGGAATCTGTTGCTAATGTTTTGTTGTGATACCACATGACACAACAGGAAGTCTTGTGGAGGCCCTGCTTTGACATGTCATAGCTGTGTCGTTGAACTCCGACCCAATATTAAACAGGTGGTTTTAATATTATGCCTATTAGGTTTTTGTGTTGATTGGATTAGTAGCATGTGTTTAATGTATAGAATATTTTACACATTGAAGTGTTTATGGGATCCAACAAACCTTGAAAGTGTTATTGACAGTTTAACAGTGTGTATACATACACTGCTATGGAGTGCATCTGCTTAGGGGTTACCATAGCAACTATTAATCTTAAATTGTTTTTATTAGCGGGGGGTTTCTCACTGTTCTGTCTCATCTGCACCCGATCATGTGGTCTCCCTGCCGCTCACACTTGTCAGCTATTTGTTTTCTCAAAACTAGTGACTTTACAGAATTAAAATGACCCCACAGAATGCCCCTTTAGAATTATTGCTGTTTGATTTAAGTGTATCTTTAAATGCACCAAGTGTCTGAATCATCCTGATGACAGATCAACAACTAGGGGTTGTGCCTATTGAGCTACAGTAATGGAGTGAGATTATACTAAGAATGTGTAAAAAGCTCTGCAAATGCACATACAATAACTCTACTTTAGGTCTTCCACATAACTTGGAACTGGCAAAGTGTGACAGTCGATCTTTGGCTCCTCATTTTAAACCTATGAGTTTACAATAAGAGTAGTTATTTCCCCAGCCTGAAAGTAATCTCTTTGGCTCTGCTGGGGTTATGCTCTTGTCACAATTTCCTCCTGTCTACTTTCCCGCCCCTCCACCTTAGGGTAGATGACATAAATCAGGCCTGTGAGCTGCATTTATTGCACTTAGCAACAGTGGTTATTCTCACGCTCTGCACCATAGCTAGGTCTCCTGACGAATAAATGTCAGTGGTTGACTTTCTTATTTCAAGTAGTGAATTTTGTGAAAGTATTTTTTGGGGTGGTATTTGTCACCTCAGAGAGGTCGTCTCATATTAAAGCGATCACCATTAGAGCTCTTTTCGCAGAAGCTCAGTTTTATGCATAAAATGTTATCCGCTGGCTGTCAGAAGCGTTAACAATACTACCCTGCTTATTGGCTCAATACTTCAGTTTCTTGTGCTTTTATTAATTTCCTCCCAGTCACCATGAACTGGCCTAAAATGTTAGCCATAAAAAAGCAGTAATGAATTGAAATAATTTCAAACAAAAAGGATTTTCCACCAGGCTGCACACTGGAGCGGTTGGGAGCGCTGGATTCCAATCCCTGCCTGGATTTTTTTTGCATAGATTTTGCATGTTCTCCCTGTGTGTGCATGGGTTCTCTGTGGGTACTCCAGAACCATGACTATTGTCCTCAGGTATGAGTGTGTGCATGGATGTTAGTCCTGTGTCTCTCTGTTGCACTGCGAGGGTTACTCTGTTACATGTCCAGGGTTTACCCCACCCCCTGTCCAATGACCTCTGGAGATGGGCACCAGGCCCCCTGTGAACCTGCATGGATAAACGAGTATAGACAGTGGATGGATGGATGATTTTCCACCATGATCCCATTTAGAGGTCACTTTTTCATGAAACCTTAATGGATTTTTCCTTTCAGACTTTACAGACAGACATACTCTGACAACAATCTTACTAAAGATATATAAAAAGGCTTATAAATAAATAAGTTCATCCTTTATTGCAGCAACTAAATATTACACTGTTTTTTTCTCTATTTGCTTACTGATTGTTTGGGATGGATGTTAGTAAAACAGTTTTCTATCCAACCATCACAAGCACAAAC
Organism: Valencia hispanica; assembly: GCA_963556495.2. Lineage (NCBI taxonomy): Eukaryota > Metazoa > Chordata > Actinopteri > Cyprinodontiformes > Valenciidae > Valencia > Valencia hispanica. The sequence goes on from OY747715.1 coordinate 41,975,563, forward strand.
GTGTGGAGTTTGAACTCTAGAACCATATTATTTGGTTAGATAAGACTAAGATTGAATGTTTCAGCACTAAATGCTCAAAGTGGTTTTGGCATGAAACAAAGGATAAATATTTGGAAAGCCTACTAATGCCCACATAAGTATGATAGAGGATCTGTGATGCTATGGCCCAGTTTTACTTCAAAATTCCCTGGGAGCCTGGGTAAAGTGCATCCCATCATGTAGTCATCATAATACCAGGAGATTTTAAATAGAAATCAGTTGGATTCTGCCAGAAAACTTAAAGAATTAGTTACTGTTGGGATGTCTTAAAACAGGATTTTGCTAAACAGAGGAAAGGATAATGGATGGATCAAAGATCCCTCTCATTTCATGCTCCAACTGTGTACAATCCTACTGGCCAAAAGGAGCAAACTTAGTCTTGTCCTCTAACATTTAATAAAGAAAGCGGGAGTACCACTAAAGCTGGGATCACACTGCAATTTGGGGCGTCCTATTCCTTTTCTTTTGTTGTGAAAAGTATCGTCATGAAAAACACTGCGTGCGTGTGATTCGCAGCTCTATGTCCTTGCAGTGTGACATGCTCCCCGACAGCATAAATCTTGGGCAGTTAAATGTGACACATCTCTAGAGCTTAGTGGCGCTCGCACAGTGTGGCATGAAGCAGTCCTTTGAGACGGCTGAAAAACGCACAGTGTTAACCGGCCTTAAAACTAAACTATGATTTCTCAAATGAACAATTTCAGGGTGAGGATAATGCTACTGCAATAAAAGATGAATTTGTTCTAAGGCTTTGTACCAGTCCTAACTACGCTAGTCAATACATGTGGCTGGCATTGTACTTTTGCAAATATGTAACAGGTTATTTCATTCACAGCTTCATTGGAGTTCATTTGATGCACAGCTCTGGTATGCACGTTTTGGCTTTCATCATTTTCAATGCCTTGTCAGTTCATTCAGTTAATGTCCACTTGTAACAAAAATGCAAATATTTTATTTCAGATTTTGGCATTGACAGTTTGTGTCATTCACTGTTATTCATATGTATGCAAACAACAGTTTGACATAGTGGTAAGGTTATAGAGGTCACAGATCATTTAACCCCTTTCACCTTTTAATGCTTTCCAGTAAGTGGGCACTCATGGAAAGGATTGATTTTTAATCTGAATATCAAATTATTTGGGTTAGATCGATCTTTTTATGAGCAATAATTTTCAAACTTTCTAAACTTTATGGTTTTTGTGCCGTTGTTGGACACTGTGCCTTGTTTCATTTGGTTCAGACGCTGCTTTTCACAGTTTCTGTGCCAAATAAAACAAGGGCGAATTGTTCCCTAAAGTGTTTAACCTGAACCTGAAATTTCCACCATTTGATTACATATAAATATTTTCAGCTGCTCCCCTTTGCTGCTTCGTAGTTTAATACAATGCAGTCTTTGTTGGCTTGATATGAGCTTTAATGGTAGACCAGCCAGCTCTCTATAATGCCTTGAAAAGTTTTGTGTGGCGGTGTGGCCTCTCATCTGACAAAACGTAACAGTGACCAGATTGTCCTCTGATGAGGTAAGAGATCAAGAGTTAATATCAACTATGCTGCTGCATGAATATAGAAGGTCTTATAAAAAGTATTTCTCTCTCAAATCTTTCCATGTTTTGTCACATCACAAGTGGGTTTTTATTAAAGTATTTTAATGGAATTGTATATGATGGGGAAAAAACAATTATTTTTGGTTAAAAATAAAAAATCTCTGTTCAGCCCCCTTGAGTCAGTACTTTTGTCCACTTTTACAGATGCATGTGTTTTGGAATGTGTCTCCCAACAGCTTTGCACATCCAGAGACTCAAATGTTTGCTCTTTCTTCTTTGCAAAATAGCTTAAGGTCAGTTAGGTTGGATGCAGAGCTATGTGAAGAGCAGTTCCCAGGTTTTTTAATAGATTAGTTTGATTTAGTATTGGACTTGGATTGAGCCACTTTCACAGCTGTTCTGGTGTAAACCATTTCATTGTGGCTCTGGCTGTAAGACAAACACCTGGTGCAATCTAAAGATTCACACAATTAATTTTTAAAATCATGACGTCGCTTATTAATCCCTAAATAATCTTTCTCCTCTGGGCCTCTCTGATTTACTCCAGCCTTATCTTCATTCGTGGGCCATTAGATCAGCATTAGTAGCTGCAAAAGTAGGTGGAAACACTTAAGGAGATTAGGCTTTATCAGCCTTGGCTCCCAAACTGTGGAGTATGTTGCTCTAAACAAAAAAAGCCAATGGCTATTGAAAAAGAGACCTAAAAACACAAAGCAAAGATACATACACACACATTTATATATATATATATATATATATATATATATATATATATATATATATATATATATATATATATATATATATATATATATATATATATATATATATATATATATAATATAAAATGTGTGTGTATGTATCTTTGCTTTGTGTTTTTAGGTCTCTTTTTCAATAGCCATTGGCTTTTTTTCAATAGCCATTGGCCCAGTGTGAGTTGACATGCTCTTTTTAATGTCTGTTTTATGAATGTTTTAATATCCGTTTTATGCTTTGGTTTTTGTCTAGATTTGGAAGTCTATCACATTTCCCTCTGGAATGGCCTTGTATTTAGTTCCATTTGTCTTCCCATCAACTCGGACCAGCCTCCCTGTCTCTGCTGAAGAAATGCATCTCCATAGTATGATGCTACCATCTATATATTTTATTTTATATTTATGGCTCTACAGACCTAAATGATAACTATTTAACCTGGAAAAACATTCTACTGCTGTATAAAAAGACCCTTCGACAAGCTAGAACGGCATAGTTTTCATAATTGATAGAGGCAATTAAGAACAATCCGAGGTTTCTTTTTAGTACATTTGCTAAAGTTACACAGAATCATAGCTCTGTTGAGCGAACTATTTCCCCAATTCTCCGTAGTGATGACTTTATAAGATTGTTCATAAATAAAATGTATTCTATTAAAACTAAAATTATTTGCATCTTCCCAAACATGATTACTTCTCTCTCAGTAGGTGAGGCAGCATCGGAGAGAACTGTAGAACCTCATTTGTGTTTGGACTGTTTTGATCCTGTTGAGCTTTCGGAAATATTAGCTTAATCTAAACCTTCAACTTGTATGTTGGACCCAATCCCAACCAAAATATTTAAGGAAGTTTTTTATTTGATTCTTGGCCCCATTTTAGATATGATGAATCTATCCTTAGTGAATGGATACGTACCACTGGAATTTAAAGTTGCTGTAATTAATACTTTTATTTAAGAAACCTTCCCTTGATCAAGATGACTTAGATAATTACAGACCTATATCTAAGCTTCTTTTCTTATCCAAAATCCTTGAGAAAATAGGTGCTAATCAAGTATGTGAGCATCTAAACAGTAACGACCTGTTTGAAGAGTTTCAGTCAGGTTTTATAGCTCATCATAGCACTGAAACAGCACTGGTGAAGGTTACTACAGGTCCTTCTCAAAAAATTTGCATATTATGATAAAGTTAATTATTTTCCATAATGTAATGATAAAAATTAAACTTTCATATATTTTAGATTCATTGCACACCAACTGAAATATTTCAGGTCTTTTATTGTTTTAAAACTGATGATTTTGGCATACAGCTCATGAAAACCCAAAATTCCTATCTCGAAAAATTAGCATATCATGAAAAGGTTCTCTAAACGAGCTATTAACCTAATCATCTGAATCAACTAATTAACTCTAAACACCTGCAAAAGATTCCTGAGGCTTTTCAAAACTCCCAGCCTGGTTCATTACTCAAAACGCAATCATGGGTAAGACTGCCGACCTGACTGCTTCCCAGAAGGCCATCATTGACACCCTCAAGCAAGAGGGTAAGACACAGAAAGAAATTTCGGAACGAATAGGCTGTTCCCCGAGTGCTGTATCAACGCACCTCAGTGGGATGTCTGTGGGAAGGAAAAAGTGTGGCAGAAAACGCTGCACAACGAGAAGAGGTGACCGGACCCTGAGGAAGATTGTGGAGAAGGACCGATTCCAGACCTTGGGGGACCTGCGGAAGCAGTGGACTGAGTCTGGAGTAGAAACATCCAGAGCCCCCGTGCACAGGCGTGTGCAGGAAATGGGCTACAGGTGCCGCATTCCCCAGGTCATGCCACTTTTGAACCAGAAACAGCGGCAGAAGCACCTGACCTGGGCTACAGAGAAGCACCACTGGACTGTTGCTCAGTGGTCCAAAGTACTTGCATGTCATTCGGAAATCAAGGTACCAGAGTCTGGAGGAAGACTGGGGAGAAGGAGATGCCAAAATGCCTGAAGTCCAGTGTCAAGTACCCACAGTCAGTGATGGTCTGGGGTGCCATGTCAGCTGCTGGTGTTGTTCCACTGTGTTTTATCAAGGGCAGGGTCAATGCAGCTAGCTATCAGGAGATTTTGGAGCACTTCATGTTTCCATCTGCTGAAAAGATTTATGGAGATGAAGATTTCATTTTTCAGCACGACCTGGCACCTGCTCACAGTGCCAAACCACTGGTAAATGGTTTACTGACCATGGTATTACTGTGCTCAATTGGCCTGTCAAGTCTCCTGACCTGAACCCCATAGAGAATCTGTGGGATATTGTGAAGAGGAAGTTGAGAGACGCAAGACCCAACACTCTGGATGAGCTTAAGGCCGCTATCGAAGCATCCTGGGCCTCCATAACACCTCAGCAGTGCCACAGGCTGATTGCCTCCATGCCACGCCGCATTGAAGCAGTCATTTCAGCAAAAGGATTCCCGACCAAGTATTGAGTGCATAACTGAACATAATTATTTGAAGGTTGACTTTTTTTTGTATTAAAAACACTTTTCTTTTATTGGTCGGATGAAATATGCTAATTTTTTGAGATAGGAATTTTGGGTTTTCATGAGCTGTATGCCAAAATCATCAGTTTTAAAACAATAAAAGACCTGAATTATTTCAGTTGGTGTGCAATGGATCTAAAATACATGAAAGTTTAATTTTTATCATTACATTATGGAAAATAATGAACTTTTATCACAATATGCTAATTTTTTGAGAAGGACCTGTAATGATTGATGACTTGATGAGACTTGTGATTGTTCTGGTCTTGTTAGATCTCAGCAGTGGCGGCTGGTGAAAAATATTCTTGGTGGGGCTGTGCTTTTTTTTTTTTTTTTACTTTTTTAAATCAAACTTGTGCTTTCTGAGCATTGTGCACAACTCCACTATTCCCTTAACTAAGTACAGCCCTTTTATTTCCTGTCTTATATCATTGGACAAACCATTGTTGTTGTTACTACTGAGGTCAGACACACCTGGATTGATCAGTTTGTCCAATACAGACAGGAAATAAAAGGGCTGTACTTAGTTCAGGAAGTGGTGGAGCTGTGCATATAGCTTATCAAGTCATTTTCAATAATCATCCCAAAACAATTGAACATAAACGGCTGGATACCAGTACTATGTGAAATACTGATTATTTTAATGCCAAAACTTGAGGCATTTTTATACTAAACATAAATACAATATTGCACAAACAAGTTTAGAACCAAACTGGAAACGAATAACTTATTAGGTTTACACAAAAATTTTACACACAAAGCTGTTAACTCTTACAGCAGCGCCCCCTTGTGGCAGAGAAATCACACTGCCAATGTCACCACCAGATATCTTGCCCATCCTCACACCAGCCTTGGGGCGATTTCTTTATCGCCCTTCAAGCGTCCGAATTAACGACGCTGATTGGATAAATTCCTGTTGCTATGTGCGCATTTCTTGTCAGTAATTGGCTGGCGGCTGCACTGCTTGGGTAAGCTTTCTGTCTCCCCAGCCGCTCCGCAGCGGGAGCTTTTTCTCTGAAAATGATATATATTTTTTATACATGATACTTTGTTACGAATTTAAACATACAATTAACTTAGAATATGTGATTATTGTAAAAAAATAAAAAAATAAAAAACACTTGGGAAACACTGGGGGGCGGCGCCCTATCGCCCTCTATTGGCCAGCCGCCACTGGATCCCAGTGCTGCTTTTGACACAGTCAATCACAATATTCTCTTAAAAAGGCTTGAACGTGTTGCAGGGATCAAAGCAACAGCACTAGGGTAGTTTAAATCATATTTGTCCGACAGATTCCAGTTTTTTCATGTAAATGATAAATCTTCCCAAGAACAGAACCAGCCTTCTTTATCAGGTTGTTTAGCCTTTTTAAATCCCTGGCTCTGATGCTGCTACCCCAACAGATGACGGCTGAAGAGATTACACTCTCCACAAAAGACTTGTAGAAGATCTGCAGCATCCTGCTGCTAACCTTGAAGGACCTAAGCTTCTTCAAGAAGTACAGTCTGTTCTGTCCCTTGATGTAGACTGCCTCACCGTTCAGTCCCCAGTCCAGTCTGTTGTCAAGGTGAACTCCGAGGTATTTATACTCCTCAACCACCTCCACTTTATCTCCCATGATGGAAACAGTGTTTGACTTATCCCTGTTTCTTCTGAAATCCACAATCATCTATTTTGTTTTGTTTACATTCAAGGTAAGACGATTGTTTCCATACCATGTCACAAAGCGGTCCACCAGCTCTCTGTATTCAGCTTCTTGTCCATCTCTGATACACCCGACAATTGCAGAGTCATCTGAGTATTTCTGTAGATGACAGGTCTCTGATTTGTACTGGAAGTCTGAGGTGTACAGAGTGAAAAAGAATGGTGAGAGTACGGTCCCCTGTGGTGCTCCTGTGCAGCTGACCATCTGGTTTGACACACAATTCTTCAGTCTCACAAACTGTGGTCTGTTTGTCAGGTAGTCATTGATCCAGGCTATTGTTGAGGGCTCCACTTGTGTCTTCAGGAGTTTCTGACAAAGCAAATCAGGCTGAATTGTGTTAAATGCACTGGAGAAATCAAAGAACATGATCCTCGCAGTGCTGCCTGCTCTGTCCAGAGAGAGGTTGTCGTGTTTGGACCAGAAGCTCTGAAAAAGAAAGAACCTCTGTGTGTTTATTGACCAAGACATGACTTCAAATCCCATATTAAACAAGTTTCTAAGATTTATTCCTGTCATCTCCGTAATTTTGCTAAAATTATCAACATCCTGTCCAGGAGTGATGCTGAAATATTTGTCTATGCCTTTTAGGGATGTGTATTGGCAAGAATTTGGTGATGCGATATGTATCACACTACAGGGGGGGCGATGCGATATATTGTGATACTATTAAGAAGACTATGTATTGTGATTTTTAAAACTGAATTTAACTGTAGAAAGAACTGTCACAGCATTCTAACCACTCCAACCTGTTTCATAGATAACACATCCAGTTTCATTGCTAGATCTGGTTGATCTACTGGAACAAAGAAGATGAAAACAGCCTCTAACTAGCGGTCATACTTTTAATTTTACTACAAAAATTACTGTTATTATTAATGGTTCCATTAAAATAAAAAAATAAAAATCAATACATTGCTTTTGAATAGCGATACAATATTGTTACGTAAAATATTGCGATATATTTGCTTGTCAATATTCTCTTACGGATATAAGAAAATCTAATGCATTTGTTACTTTATGGCTTGACCACTGTAATTCTTTACTATCAGGAAGTCCATAAAATGCAAATTAAAAGCCTTCAGTTGATGCAGAATGCTCCAGCAAAAATTCTTATGAATATTAAAAAGAGAGATCACATTTCTCCTGTTTTAGCTTCACTTCATTGGCTCCCTCTTAAATCGTGACTAGAATGTAAGATCCTCCTTCTTGCATATAAAGCCTTTAAAGCTGCTGTCCGGAGTATTTGAGGGAGAGAGAGATTTTTTGAATCCCACTATCAAGGCCCCTCCCAAAACACCCTAGTACGGATGTACTCAGTCCAGTACTCAGTTATTCCATTTCACTCTTTATATTGATTTATGACGTAAGCCACAAGTAAAAGACCTTGAAGTATATGGTTGTATGACAAAATGTGGAAAGGTTCAAGGACTATGAATATTATACACTATTTTGCAGAGCACTGTAACCCTTCTTGACAAAGTAAAATATGCTGTCAGGAATTGGAAAGCTGATAAAGCTTTACCTAAGAATTTAAACTTATTAGTGGTATTCTTGTCTTTTTTCTTGAAATTTTCTCCCAACTGGTGCATAATACCTGATGTTAACTTAAACCAGTAGTTCCTAAACTTTCCATCTTCTGAACCACACAATTAAAATGTGCTAGGGTCGTTACCCCAACTTTTGGTTGAGCATAAAAGTATTTTTACTGCGTCAGTTAAAACTGGTGCAATGACAGCACAATATGCATCAGCAGTGAATATATTGGCCAACATGTTTTTTCTTATCTAATTTAATTTTTTATACAATCTTTTACAGAATTTCTAAAATGCACGTGCTTTCTCATGGTCATTTTTGGTATTTAGGGTAATTCCTGAAAAGGACCTCATGACCCCAGACTTGCATATTCATTATCCCGCCTTTGGGAACTACTGACTTAAACTATGTTTGTTGACACTATTATACAGTCCAGGATTCCATCTAATATTGAATGTCTCTTACTACCAGAACAGTCCAGATTTAAAACCCACGAGCCACAAGAGCAAGACTACTTAAATAATCCCCAGAAGCACAAGAGGCTGCATTTTACAGCTGGATTTCCTTTTAAATCAACCATCTGGTACAAGTAGGACCTCACAGTTTACTGGCTCATGTCAAAACTAAAAGGTTACGACCGATTTTATAAATTTTTTCAAAATTGCTTTCACAATGACCACTCTAAATTTTATTGTAGTCAATATGTTATAGTTTTATGTGGTGGTATATTGAGAAACAAACAGCCAGAGTAGAGCGCTGTGCTGCAGTGGCTTCTGCTATGGATTATCTGTCTGTATTATACCACTGTACAAAGTGGAACAGGTTAGAGACATGAAAGCATTGGAAGATTGATGGACAGACCAGATAGGGTCGAGCCGGGCATTACATGAAAGAGGTAGCGGGATACAGGCCTCTGTCGTTCGTGTTAAAATATGTTTTCATGTCATCACTCAGAACAGAAGGATGGCCTTTCTGATCTGTCTGATGCTATCTGTCCTGGAAGCTAATCTGATTGAGATGTTTCCTAGAATCTCTGTTTTCTCCATCAGTCTCTCACCTTCTACCCTTATGATGCCTGTGGGGAAAGCCTGCATGTAAGTGGAAGTATTTGATAACAAGCAGATCCTGTGATCCATCTGGTGACATGTGGTCTGATAATCTTAATTGCCCCAACTTTCTTTTAAGGACCCAGCTGCCATGAGAGCATTTTACAGATTGGGCATCACGCTAAATTATGTCTTGGAAAATCTCATCTCAGAAACATCCCCAGCACGTTTTTAATATGTCGACTTCAGAAAGACAAATTTTTTTAAACTGGCCTTTCTGACTGTGCAGGAACATCTGTGCAGATGTGCAGCATTTACTAGCCAAAGCTTAGGTTGCTAAGTTTGTGTTTATTTTTTTGTTGCTGTACTTAAAGCTCATACAGTGCCTTCCAAAATAATCACACTCATGACACTTTCTGAATTGATCATCTTCGAGCCTCACACTTTGAGTATTGATGACCAACAGAAATGATACATCCATTTCCCCATTTACTTTTTAAAAAAGTATAAACCAAGAGCCCTGTTTACCCCATTCTCCCCAAG
>OY747715.1:41992738-42117738 GCA_963556495.2 Valencia hispanica
AAAATGTTTTTATTGAAAATAAAATCTATAAAAATAACCACCACACAAAACCAATTAAGATACAAATAACTAAGTAAATCATGAACATGCTGTTTTTTTGTTGTGACAAATAACAAATATTAGCAAATTATTTTAACCAAATGAGTTTGCACATATTTTATTGGAACTATTAAATTATATTGTACATGTATAACAATGTTGTGAAAATCTATTGAATAAATTCAAGTCACTTTTTTGAGTGTCTTTAGATTTTTAGATGGTTAAAAAGATCTGTTGTTTCCCAGTGGTGCAGACAGCATCATGTAGCAAATGTTGTCTGTCATGTGTTTTTGAATAATGTCTCGTTATCGCGCAACTCAACTGGCTCTTAATTTTTTTGGGGTTTTCTGGGCGTAGCTGCTCCTTCTCTGACTCACCTCTCTACATACGCACTCAAAACTCATCTGAAATTTGTTTGAGTTAAGCCTTTGAAAGAATCAACAAACATTATAAAATAATAGCATACTTATAAAAAGAAACAGGCCACAATAATAAAACTATTTATTTATTTAGGGTCAAAAACATTTTGTGATTGTTTGGATCCAAGTAAAAAATTCCTGAAAACGATTATTTGCACAACCATTGGAGTTTGTAATAATAATATTGCAAAGTGCTGTTTGAAATGCAATATTTGTTTGCTAGTATGTGAAATTCACACTTTGCATGCCAACAATATATTCAGCCTGTTTAATGGAGCCTCACTGCAGTAGATGCCCAGAACTGACACAGGTGAAAGTGTCAAAATAAGGTAAAGGTCACATCGTGTTGGGATATCTTGATCACAAAGAGAGAAGAGGAAATGTGGATTTATTCTAACTGATGTTGTCTTTGTGGTATTCAACAGTAATATTCTTGTTACTTGTAGTCACTTATAAGAATAGTAGAAACAGTTACAATGATTTGGCCTAAACTGATGCTGTTTAAAAGGCCATGCAGAGCTGATTAGCTTATCTACAGGTTCATTCCAGGTTTCTCAAAAATCAGGAGCCTAGCACCTTAACATGCAAATGGTGATCCTAAAAAGGTTTCTGTCACTCTGAATCAACTTGAAATCACAATAGTTTACCTCGGCTGAGAATTGTTAAGTTGTCTAAGTGTAACACTTCTAAATCATAGGCTGTCAAAGTATATAAAATCACTTTATTCATTCCAGAAGCATTTTTCTAACTGTGCATACAGACTAATGCAGCAAGCATCCAACCTTTAACTATCCATATTCAAATGGTCTGACTCTGCAATGCAAGTTTGATAGTAGTGCTTGATTCAGGGTGCTGCTTGATGATCCCGTTGTTGAGGGTTATTATAGGTAAGCCCAAAATAATTCATACCCCTGGGACATTAGGATTACAAATTATTTTCAGTAAACCAATCAGTTTTTCGGATTAATTTTTTTCAGATTCAATTAATGTTATTAAAAACGTTGTGTCAAAAATAGTTTTTCTACTTAATATCCAGTGGAAAAATATATTGGCATTACATTAATCAAACTGTTCTTGAATTGGCTGAATAGCTTTAAAATTGTTTCCCAAGGGGTGTCTTCCAGGTATTTATATTAGAAAAAGCTGTGTTGAAAAAGTTAAATACTTTAAAAGTTATAAATATATTAAAGTCATAGCATTCAAGTTCTGAAATAGCTTAAAGTTTTTGATAATTGAAGTAGTTGAAATAGCATAAAGGCTACTGGAGAAGTTGGAGGGAAAACTTAGTCTCACATCGTACAGTTGATGCATCAAAGCCATGTGGGAAGAAAAAACACCTACTAAACACAGTTTAGTCTTTACTCATTCAGTAGTTTAGGTGCACAGCAAAGTTGTACAAATAAGCCTTTTGGTACAGTTTGCTTATTTTTCAACCAACATTTCCACCACTTCCATGCATATCTGAGCTTTACAGGTTTACCTGCAAGTTACCTCAGCTGTACAAAGTGGGAGAGAAGAAAATCCGAGGGAAAAAAGGGATCCACTCATCACCTCAAGTATTCAAAAGGACAGTTGGGGAAAGTTTGCATGCTTTCGGAAAATACTTTTAAATGGGGTGATAGGGTGGGCAAGCCAGTTGTATGAGCCAAAGCCTGCTGGACACTTTGGATCAAACGATTTTCACCCGCCAGTCTATCTGCTCTCCCACTTCCACCAAAGTGTTTCTTGCTGGGAGAATAGAAATAATAAAAGATTGCTAACCACAGGCGAAGCCAGAAAGGAAATTCAAGTGAAAGGTTAGGAGCATTTATGGGAGGATGGATCACTTTCAATTACCGTTTCTCCCCCCAAATCCCTTTTCATCTTCACAAAATGATGGGCTGTTACCCACACCACTCCACCATCATGGGTTTAACTGTTGTACAGGACACAAGAAAAAGACTCTCAATGTAAACACACACACTTTAAGAGCCTGGTCATAGAAAGTAGTAAGATGTATATGATTTTAAATCTAAAGATTGTTTTAAAAGCCTAAAAACATGTTTCTTTTTGTACTAGCTGTATATCCACACCCCCTCCACATCTGTTTGTCTACTCTGGTGAGGTATCCAGAATAGATGACTTAATAATAATTAGGGATGTGTATTGGCAAAAATCTGGCAATACAATATGCATTGTGATACATGAGACGATACGATATATCTCGATGTATCGTGATACTATGAGTAAGACTATATATTGTGATTTTTTAAACTCAATTTAACTGTAGGAAAACTGTCATAGCATTCTAAACACTGCAACCTGTTTCATACTTTAACACATTCAGTTTTATTACTAGATCTAGTTGATCCACTGGAATGAAGAATTTGAAAACAGCCACAAACTACCAGTTATACTTTTAATTTTACTACAAAAATGACTGTCATCATTAATGGTTCCATTCAAATCCTTAAAAAAAAAATCGATATGTTTGTTTTGAATATCGATACAATATTGGGAAATAAAATATTGCGATATATCAGTGTATCGATATTTTCTTACATCCCTAACAATAATAACAAGCATTTCAATTATATTCAAATCAGTTTATTGATATAGTGCCAATTCACAATACATGTAATCTCAAATATTTTTACAAGAAAAATCATTTAAATTGGCTTTAATTGGTAATTCAAAACTTTTCATTACCCTGGTTCTTAAAGACGTGACAAACTGGCCCATTTTTAGCTTCTCTTCAAGGTAGGAAAGACAAGAGAACAAGTCATTCAAATCTCTTTTATGCTCCATTTATGCTTCTCTTATTTTTTTTAGTCAGGAAATGACTAGAAGAAAAGAGGACATATTCTAAACTTACCTTTATCTATTTGTGTATTTCTGTTGCCACAGTTCACAGTGGAGAGAATGGTAAAGGGATTGAGAAAACACAGATATCAATGTTGCAGTGCTGCAGTTCTCACTTGTCCTTTTTCAGTATGAGATTATGCTGCTGTGATTACAGCATGAATGTATTTTAATGCTTCTATCTGCCTATTGCTAACTCTGCTCATCCTTTCATCTCCTCAGAGAGCAGTTCCTCAAGACCAACGCCCAGCTCACCTTCCGCTGTCGTCAGCTTCTCTCCGAGCTCAGCTACATCTATCCCATTGATGTGGTAAGACTGGAGCCTGATGCTCTTATTCTCTATAATACAAAGTTTTCTGCACAGTTACAGATACAGATCAGAATATTAGATTACCAGACTTCCTGTCCTGAGTTACCAGAAATGATTTATTTTAAGAGCAGAGTTGTTTGTGAAAGCAGCTGCTATGAAATCGGGTTTTAAGACAAGTGCAAAATCATTACAAAACTAACCCTTTTAAAGTGGCAGCTAGTAGAGCTAAAACAGAAGTCTCCATGACTAAATTCTAGTGAATATAGATCCTTACCTTAACCTTCTTGTAGCAGTATTTTCAGCCTTCCTGTTATCTGCTGAAAGCCTCACTTTCTCTTGCACCATTAAAAAACCGTTCGACATATTTTAGAAGATACACTTTCCTTTAAAAAGCTTCTTGCAGTTCTATGTTGCTTCTCACTTCATTTTAAACATATATTTTCTAAAAATTGCAAACAGTGAGAAAAAAGATTCTTTCTTTTATTTTTTTAACTCCAGTCAGGCCCAATCATGCTGAAGGTTTTCAGATTCCGGACACCAGCTATTATAAGAGAAATAACAAAGTCAGTTTGTTATCACCTGAATAACATATCTAGGACCAAAGGACCTTGAAAAACTCATATCTGTAGTCTGATTAACTACTGCAACAGTGTCCTCACAGGCCTGCCTAAAAAGTCAGACGGTTGCAGCAGATCCAAAACACTGCTGCTTGTGGAAAGTAGAGCACATTTCTTACACTGGCTCCCTGTAGCTCTGCGAATAGACTTCAAAATACTTTTACTAGTTTATAAATCATTGAATGACTAAGCACCAAAGTATGTTGAAGACTTGTTGCCACTATACCAACCCCCCAGGACCAATTGGGTCTTGTAACTCTAGTCTACTAATCATCCCTTGAATTAGAACCAAACATGGGAAAGCAGCTTTCAGTTTCTATGCTCCCCTTACAAACTTCCAGACCACTGCAAAGCTGCTGAAACACTGAGTTTCTTTAAATCAAAGGGGCCCTTCTGTTTTGAGCTGCCTTTGAGTAAATTATTAATAATAGCTGGAATGTCATATGTTTTAATGTGTCATATGTTGTGTCTCTAATGGGGATTTCACACCGGTCAGCGCGTCCACGCGCCATATCGCTAAAACGGACGATAGTTGACGCTTTAAAATGAAAATCCGGCTGCTTGCCCACTTTGTAGTCCGCGTCGGCGCGTCACGTCCGGTAGTTGCCCTAACCGGGTTTGGCTAGCGTAGGCTAACATAACAAGAAAAATATTTAACTGCTTACCTGGCACTCCTATATCCTCCGATATCTTCCTCCAAATAAACCCAATCTCTTGATGGAGACGGGTCATATAATTCACGAAAATTACAGACAGCGACGATAATTTGATCCTCCATTTTGAATGAACGACTTGCCGATCAACGTCAGTACAAAGAGTCCCTACGATTGGTTGACGCCCCCCGTTTGCTGCCCCAAAGTTCAGTTTTCAAAACTTCACGCAGCAGCTGCTCTGATGGTCTGTCAACGCGTCCAAGCAGCAGCTGCGTGGGCGCTGATGCCAGCTGCGCCGATGTGCGCGACTTGCTGGGGGACAGCTTGACGACCACTTGATGCGTTAGTACCATAGACTTTGCATGTTATCTAGCCCTGCTGCCTGGACGCGCTGACTGTGTGAAAGTACCATAATGTTGTGTTTTTTTCCTTTATTTTATCCCCTAATGATGTAAAGCACCCCGAATTGCCTTGTTGTTGAAAGTGTGCTATAGAAACAAAAGTTGCCGTTCCTTGCCTAGCTGGTTTTCGCGGTGTGTCCCTAAAGACAGAATAATTTATCACATAAAAAAACCCAATCTTTATGATTTCCCCCCCCCCCCCCCTTCCAAAATAATGTCTAATTTATTTTAAGGTCCATTTCACAGTTCACATTTCACTGATTTCAGAGATCATCCAGAGTCTTCACATTTCTGTCCATTCCTCAGACTCCTTATAATCGCTCAGTCTTGTAAGATATTTGGCTTACAAACTTTAATGATGGAATGCGGACACCACGTGAAAATAACCGGATGATTTAAAGCAAATCCATCTGCCAGCTGTACGGTGCTGATGAGCCCTCATCTTGTGTGTCTCTGTTTCTGCTGGCTGCTCATTGTCCTTAATATGAAACCTCTTTTTTTAAATCTGCAGGTTAATCAGTCGGATTATGTCATATGTGGAGTGAAGCTGCCAAACTCGGACGATTTTCAAGGTAATTTATTATGTGTCTGCATTTGTGTTTCAAGTTGCAGGAAAGGAAAAGCATTCAGAACATTTTATTTATCTTCCCTTAAAGCTTGTGAAGGTAGATGGATGTTTACTGAAGGACCTGGAACATCTCTGGGTTTTCAGATTGTAACACCTCGCTAAACAGAAAAATATCTGTAAACCATGCGTGTATGTCCCATATTGGACAGAAAATAAAGTCAGATGAATATATCTATCGTTGTGTATTAAATCAAATTCAATTCAATTCAAAAATACTTTATTGATCCCTGAGGGAAATTAAGTAAATTAAATCATGCAGACAAAGGAAAATATGGCTTTAATTTTTTTTGTTTTAGTCAGACGTGCCTGTGAAAGTTAAGTAGACCTCACCTGGTTTCAATAAGAGCTTGGTTAATTCAGTTATTTTCCAAAGATTGTGTAGTTGATTTGCTTTAAGTCCCCTCATGCATTGTGTTTCTCTTATTTACCTTTTTTTTTTATTACAAAAATAAAATAAACACAAGCAAATATGCCAATGTTTGTCTGTATTTTTAGTTTAGAAGCAGAGTATGGAAGCCCATTTAAGGTCAAGTTTATTTATATAGCATCTTTCCAACAGTGACACTGCCCAAAGTGCTTCACAACATGGCACAATAGGAAAAAAATGACAAGAAAAGAAATGCAAATTAGAAGAACAGACATAAGAACATTAATGTAAAAAAAAAAGATACCTAAAAGAAAAATTCTAAAACTTGGTGTGATTAAAAGCCAAATCATAAAAATGTGTTTTCAATAAAGTTTTAAAAGAGACCAAGGATTGATCACACCTATTATTAAAAGGAAGACTATTCCAGAGCTTTGGAGCTGCCACTGAAAAAGCTTGCATTTGGTTCTTTGCACCACTAGATATAGCTGCGAGCTGGACCTCAGGCTTCTGGCTGGTATGTGTAGCAGAAGAATCTCCGACAGATAAGAAGGGTCTGAGCCATTATAACATTTAAAACCAAACAACAGGACTTTAAAATGAATCCTGAAGGAGACAGGAAGTCAATGAAGCGACTTTAACACCGGGGTGATATGTTCGGTCCATTTAGTGGCTGTCAACAAGTGAGGCGCTGCATTCTGGACCAACTGAAGGCGACCCAACAATGACGATTCCAGACCGATGTACAGGGAGTTACAATAGTCCAGCCTACAAGTAACGAACAGATGATCCACCATGTTCGAAAGTGCTGGCTGTAAGGTATGGTTTAACCTTCGCAAAAACCCTTAGATTATAGAAGCTTAATTGCACGGCAGCACTGATCTGCCTGGATAGCTTTAAAGAGCCATCGATATAAACACAGAGACTTTTGACTATCGTTTTATTGAAGGCAGGCAGTGGGCCCAGAAAGGAGCCGGGGATTGCATTCAACTTGAAATTTCCAAAAAGGACAATCATAGTTTTATCATCATTAAGTTTGAGAAAATTTTGAGCCATCCACGATTTAACATCCTCAAGGCATTTTAATAAAGAACGAATCGAATCTACCTGCCTTTAAGGGTAAGTAGATATGAAGGTCGTCCGCAAAACAATGAAACGAGATGTTATACTTCAAAAATTAGATCCAAGGTAAAGCGCAAAAAAACTGGACCTTAAATGGAATCCTGAGGCACGCCACATTTAAGTGGGGCGCTTTCTGAATTTATTGGACCCAGGATCACGTAGAAAGACCTATCAAGCAGGTAAGATCGAAACCATTTAAGGGTCGTGCCCTTCAGCCCAACACAATACTTCAACCCGGGATAAAAGAATATCTTGGTCGACGGTGCCAAAAGCTGCTGTCAGATCCAACAGCAGCAGGGCGGATGAATAGCCAGTAAGTCATTAAAAATTTTAAGTAAAGCTGTCTCAGTACTGTGCCGAGACCTAAACCCAGACTGAAACTTCTCAGCGATATCATTAGAATCAAGGTAAGCTTGCAATTACTGGTAAACTAACTTCTCAAGCACTGGGAGAGAAATGGAAGCTTAGAAATAGGCCTATAATGTGATAAAATAGAAGAGTCTAAACTTTTTTTTTTTTGTTTTTTTTAAAGGAAGCTCAGTGGCTTGTTTGAAGCATGCTGGAACATAACTGGAAAACAGCTTTAGTTATATCATTGACAGAGACAGGTTCAAACTGCTCAAACACCTGGGCACACAGGAGGGTCACTGGGGTCTGAAGCAGTGAGCGTCCAGACAGAGGACCTGATTGACAACCCTTTATCAGTAAAAAAGGCTAAGAACCTATCACATAGATATCGTGATGGAACAGCGCCTCTTGAGGCACAATGCTTGGAGATCTGGTTGACAACATCAAAGAGAACATGAGGTCTGTGACTATTGCTGGCCACAAGATTAGACATATATGTAGTTTTTGCAGTCTTAACAGCTTGCTGATAGGAGGAGAGGTGATGCCGTAGTCTCTGTAGGGAAATATGTAACCCATCTTTTTACCATCTACTCCTTGCATATCTGCAAACCCGTCTGAGAGAATGAGTGAGCGTTCCTGAGCGGGGCAATTTTATCAAGAATGCCAACATAAGTTTCATTAAAAAAGATCAGCCATAGCGTTTACATTGATTGAATGAGATTGGTAAATCCCCAAATCCAAAAAAGCATTAGAAAATATAGAAGGTGTTGAAGAATTATTAATGCGCTTTTTACGCACAGGAACAGAGGGCTTTTCCTCTGAGCCACACATCTTAACAGTAAATAACACTGGGAAATGATCTGAAATCTGAGGATCTGGGATATCAGTGATGCAGATGTTCTGTCCTAGAGATAAAACCAGAATGAGTGTTCCCTTTTCATGTGTCGTTCCAGTCACCCACTGAGTCAGATTGAAAGAGTCTAAAACATTTTTTAAATCCTTTGCCAAAGGCGAGGAGTCGCGGCAGAGATGAATGTTCAAATCGCCGACAATTTAAATACAGTCAGATGTAAGAACAGCATCAGATAAAAAGTCAGTAAACTCTCTAATAACGTCCTTATTAAACTTAGGAGGACGATAAATCAGTGCGCATAGCACAGGAGACATCAAGTGAAGCTAATGGAGCTGAAGTTCAAAGGTGGATAAGGAGATCGGCTGCTGGGCTCCATAGCAGCGGATGCTGGAGTTAAACGCTTTGGCAAGGCCTCCACCCCTACTTACTGTCGGAGGAAGGCTAATGAAGGAGCAGTACAGTGGAAGGAGTTCAGAAAAAATAACTCGCCACTCTGGGCCCTCGTCTAAGTCGGGAAAAGAATATCCAGTTGACATGATTTATAAAAATCTTTGAGGATGAATGTTTTATTGGTTAAGGATCTGGGATTGAATAAAGCCATTTTGTAGCAAGTGACATCCACCTGTTGGATTCGGACTTAGATAAGGTAGCGTAGGTTGCTAAGCAACGCACCACGCTTATGCAGGCTTTTGCCTGCATAAGCGTGGTGTGTTGGCGAGGATGTTCCAAGCTAAACTCCCTAGGAGGGGCGGGCCAGGTTCACTTGAGGAAGCCAGTGGATGGTACAGTTGATCCGCGAGATCCGCAGGCTCTACCTCTTGACGAGGTGGACCCCTCGCTTCCCACGCCTCCAAGGTTGCTTCCTCCAGGTAGATGTGAAGGGTGCGCCACTCCAAACAGTGGAGGTGAGGGATCAAAAAAAGTAATCCCCTACAAATGAAGGTGCTTAAAAGTAGAAGAAGAAAAAAAGAAACCTGGTCATAATTATGAGATACAAAGTCATAGATGAGTTACAAAGTCGTGATAATGAGTTACAAAGTCGTAATGAGATACTAAGAAAGTATTATGAATGGATCTGAATAGAGGAGAATCCTGGATGAAAACCTGTAAGAGGCTCCAAAAGACTTGAGACTGGGGTGAAGGTTGACCTACCAGCAGGAAAACGACCCGAAACGTACAGCCAGAGCTATAGTGGACTGGTTTAGATTAAAGCATGTTCATGTGTTAGAACGCACCAGACAATGCCTAACTTCAAATGAGAATCTGTGGCAAAACAAACCTGAAAAGCTCATAGCTGTAATCGCAGCAAAAAGGTGGTTCCACAAAAGCAGGTTAAATACAGACATGCATCACATCTTTCAGATCAATAAAACCACTTCCTTCCTTTCACCTCAAAATTGTCCAATATTTGAAATGTTTCATCACATAAAATCCTAATAAAATTTATTGAAATCAGTGGCTAGGTGACGAAGCAAGAAAATGTTCAATTGGTATGAGTACTTTTACAAGGCACTGTATTGGAGGAGTAAAAAAAAAAAAAAAAAGCAGACAGCTTTAGAAAAAGACCCAAGCCTCGTTTCCACTAAGCGGAACGATCCAGCTCTGTCCGGTCCACTGTTGCGTAATTCTGAATTTTCATGGGAGCGTTTCCACTGCCTACTGAACTCTCCTTGAGCAGGCGGGGTTTACCCTGAATGCTTGCGTGGCGTCATACTGGAGGGACGAGGAAGTGGGTGACGGGCAAAAAACACAGAAGAAGAGGGGGAAGAAACAACAACAATGGAGTCCATCCAGCAGCTCATGGTTGTTTTTCTTACTTTTTGTTTTTTTCTTTATACAAATCCGACCGCTGTGTTTAATAAAAGGCTCCGTGCGGCAAGGAGAAGAAAACCATTGTCCTTACTACGTGAATGTACTGAACAGATGACCGGTGTGTAAAGCTGTCGTGGGGGGTGACATCTAAACGTACTGCAGTGTTTGAGTTCACCCAATCAAAGGACTGTTATATGATGCCAGTAGCTCCGCCCTAACTGTATCGGACCATTGTCCTGTGGACCTACACCTGAAGTGGGACCATTAATTGACCGGTACGGGCCTGCTGTGTGGGCCGCTTTTACAATGGAAACAGAGAAAAAGGTGGACCGGTCCCAGGTGGACCGGTCCCAGCCGAACCGGACCGCTCGGTGGAAACGAGGCAATAGAGTGAATGTATCTGTGGTGCTGTAGTCTGCTGTTAGCATTTCTAAGAGGTGGGGTGTGACAGTGGGAAGTACTGTTTTTTGCAGTTTTCTAACAAACCTCTGAGACTTTCACAGAAAAGCTGGATTGATAATGAGAAGAAAAGCATCCACCGGATGACTGTATCAGGTTACTTCTGAGACAGAGGTTGGTTGTACTGGATGGAGTAAAGGGGGCTAAAAACTAATTCTAGCCACACTTTTCAGATTTACCATTGTAAAATAAATTAAAACGACGAGTCATTTTTCTTCTACTTCATAGTTATGTAGTTCTGGATTTTGGTCTATCAAATAAAATCCTAATGAATACACTGAAGTCTGCAACAGATTTGGGCCATTGTTGATTTAAAAAAATATATTATAAAAAAAAATGCCTCTGAGGAATATATTTACGAAAACTTCACATATTTACAAGAAAAACACTTTGACATTATGATTTTGAAAAGTCCTACAATTGCAAGAAAACAACTTTCATTTAGACGTTTACTAAGATTATATAGTCAGAGACATTTACGTTTTGAATGTAGGGGATTCACATCTGCATATTTTTCAAAGTGTAAGTGGATCTGGGCTCTTATCCTGTATCAGAACCACATCTCCCTGGTCCTGAGTCGATGCAGCCACGTTACAGCTTCCTCCTCAGTGTCTCAGACTTGTATTCTGGATCATTCTGGATCTTGTTCAAAGTACTCATGGTGAGTCTGCACCCGAAGATCTTGTTCTGATGGAAGAAAAAAACCCGGATGTACCACTTACACTTTGGAAAATATCCAGATGCCTTTAGAGGACTTCCATCTCTTCCTATCGCAAATGTCTGACTTTTTCTCCCAGACCAGGTTTTATATGTGAAGACAGAAGTTAGAATTCCCAGTATAGCAAATGTTTTCTGTTTGCTTCTCCGTATTTTTTTTAGCACTTTCAGAACATTTTCCCACACGAGCACAACTGTTCATCTTCCCTCAGATGCTTGGTTTCAAAGTAATCTTTTGTTGGTTGATTATGCATTTTTATTTTGATTCATATGATGCGGACGTCATGTCAGCGCAATTTATTTTTCCATGTAATAGAATACCAAGCAAAGCCGTCAGTGTTGCACGCTGCTGTGCTTTGCAGCTTTGAAGCTTAGGATGGAATAAAATACCTTTTCCTGACTGAATAATGTGCTGCTGTCTTGGGTTGGATTTGCTTCACATGATGACCTCAGAGGCTTTGATGTGTTAATGTTGTCTCCTTAAAAAGGCCACAGATGAATTAACAAGTCTGAGTTAAATCCTGTCTGTGCTGCAGCAAAGGATGATGGGAGCGTGGCGGTCGCCCTGGGTTACACGGCACACCTGGTCCTGATGATCTCCTGCTTCCTTCAGCTCCCTCTCCGGTACCCTGTGATCCACAAGGGTTCCCGCTCCTCCATTAAGGACACAATCACTGACAGACTCACTGAGAAAGAGAGAGAGTAAGTAAGATCCAACAGCGGTCATGGAAGTACTGAATATGCCGTGTTCGGGTACGCATTTAACAAATGACATTTGATGCATGTGATGAGGAATGACATTTATGGGAAAACATGCTAGATGATTTTTCCAGTGAAAGAAAGATATTCTGGATTAGATCCCATAGGTGGTCTATTAAATGTAGGACAAAGCTTTCAGAGGGACTTTCTTCTTGCCTGGACAAAATATTCTTTCACCAGTTGTCTGCTATGCTTTGCGTCATTATCTTTCTTAAAGATCAAAATCTTTTACTTGAATTACGTTTTTTTTTTTGGGGATGATTTCTTTGAATTTTTTTCCAAAGTTCCACTGAGCCCAAAGAATCCATAATTCCGTCAATAAATATTCGCATGGAATTTATAAAAACTCTTATTTTTCTGTCAAGGGAATTTTGCTACTTGTTTAAATCTGTGTGCGCATGTGTGTTTTTTGTTGTTTGTGCATTGTCGAACATGCTAAGGAATTATTTCTTCCTTTCAGCTTCACAGACTCGGAACAAAAAACAGTCAATATTTTGTTTCCAGTCAGGCGGTTTTCTCTCTTGGAGCTGAGAATTCCTTTGAACCTTCATAAGAATAGTTGGATCCATATTATATAAATGCCACAGAACACAGTAAAAATCCAACTGATCTGGCTGAGATTGTCTGGACTCTTTGTCTTCCACCTGAAAACTTTCTGTAGATACTCAGAACTGAGTAGTGTCTGGTTATTCTTGACAATCTCTGCTCCATGTCTCATTCAGATTTTGGCTCCGATCTTTTTTTTTCTTTTTCTAAATGTGTCCCCGAAGACAACTCAGTACTGCTGTTGATCTCTCTGCTGGTGCACCCTCTGTTTTCAGTCAGTTTTTGTCCTTTTCGTCCACAAATGTTGGGAATGAAAGACTTTGCAGATCTGATCTGACAAACACTGACCATCTTTAAGCAAACATATTGTGCTACCAGAGGCGTAGAGCCTCATCGCAGCAGAAAAACGTGAGGTTTTTGAATGATCGCCTGCAGCTGCTTTTAAAAGTGAACAAATACCCATCGTTGTTTTATTGAAATTAGCCAGACTCTACTGCAGAAATAAACACAGCTAAAGCATACAGTTGGGCATGGGCTGATAAGAGAATCTAATAGGAGTTGAAAAGAAATACAGTATTTGCTTCTGGCTCGTCATGTATTATATAGATAAAAAAGTGTATGTGTGACAGTGTATTGTATCACAAATACAATCAAATATGAAAAATAAACATTTCCATCTTTTGAAAATTCAATTTCAATTCAGTTTATTTATATAGCGCCGATTCACAACAGATGTCATCTCAAGGCACCTAACAAGAAGTCCTTTCAATACATTTATACAAACATTTCAATCAGTTAAAAAGTTTCCTATTTAAGGAATTCCAGCAGATTGCGTCAGTCATTGGCCTGAGGTTGGGCAGACTTTCCAACCACAGCAATCCTTCAGCAATCCCTCATACTGAGCAAGCATGTAGCGACGGTTGAGAGGAAAAACTCCCCTTTAACAGGAAGAAACCTCCAACAGAACCATGCTCAGTAGGAGCGGCCATCTGCCACGACCGTCTGGGGGTTTGAGAAGACAGAGCAGGAACAGAAGATCCGATATGAGTACTCTCTATGTTACAGAAAGTAAAAAGTTGATAACAGGACACAGTGGATGTTCAGCCACTGGGAGCACCATCCCAGTCGATGCCCCCCGTCCAACAGGGCATTGCAGCCAAGCAGGATACCAGACCAGGTATATCTTCTATGGAGAGAAAAACACTGAGAGAACACAAAGTTAACAGTCAAAATAGCAGAATGTACTGTAATACAACTGGAGAGTAGTAGTAGAAAAGGAAGTAGCAGAGTGAAGAAAATTGGTAAGTCTGTCCTCCAGCAGTCTAAGCCTATTGCAGCATAACTACAGAGATGGCTCAGGATGACCTTAGCCACTCTAACTATAAGCTTTATCAAAAAGGAAAGTTTTAAGCCTGGCCTTAAAAGTAAACGGAGTGTCTGCCTCACGGACTAAAGCTGGGAGCTGGTTCCACAGGAGAGGAGCCTGATAACTAAAAGATCTGCCTCCCATTCTACTTTTAGAAATCCTAGGAACTACAAGTAAACCTGCAGTCTGAGAGCGAAGTGCTCTGTTAGGAACATATGGAACAATTAGATCTCTGATGTATGATGGAGCTTGATTATAAGGGGTTTGTATGTAAGAAGAAGGATCTTAAATTCTATTCTGGATTTAACAGGGAGCCAATGAAGGGAGGCTAAAGCAGGAGAACTCTTGCTGCCGCATTTTGGATCAACTGAAGGCTTTTAATGGCATTTTGTGGACAACCTGATTGTAAAGAATTACAGTAGTCCAGCCTTGAGGTATCAAATGCATGGACTAGTTTCTCAGCATCACTCCTGGACAGGATGTTTCTAATTTTAGTAATATTCCGGAGGTGAAAGAAGGAAATCCTAGAAACCTGTTTAATATGGGATTTAAATGTCAAGTCTTGGTCAAAAATAATGCCGAGGTTCTTTACATTATTACTGGGGGCCAATTTAATGGCATCCAGATGAAGTGATTGACTAATCAGTTTATTTTTTTGAATTTGTGGTCCAAAGACCGTAACTTCTGTCTTGTCAGATTTTAAAAGCAAAAAGTTTAGATTCATGCATGTTTTTATGTCTTCCAGACATGCCTTTAATCTACCCTAACTGACTGGGTTCATCAGGATTTATGGATAAATATAGTTGTGTATCATCGGCATAACTGTGGAAATGTATCCCATGCTGTCTAATGATTCTACCAATTTGAAGCATATATATAGTGAAAAGAGTTGGTCCAAGCACAGAACCCTGTGGAACTCCACAAGTAACCCTTGAGAGTGAAGAAGATTGATCATTTAGATGAACAAACTGGAATCTGTCAGACAAATATGATTTAAACCAGCCTAAAAATAATAGTATGGATTTGTTGTTAAATTCAAAATTAAACAAAATCAAATCAAATACATTTGATTTACTTTTGCTCTTTCCTTGAAGAAAATACATCAGCAAGATTCCCTTTGGGAGACAAAAAATAAACTATACATTTATTTTCTCACCTGCAACCCGCCCACATTAAAGAAACTTAGGCCCGTACCAATACCTTTAATTTATGTATTTTCCACCCGTGAAACAACTTTTTAAACAGGTTAACAACGGGTACCCTCCCACTCCAGCAGTTTCTCTGGTATCTTAATAAAATTGCATTTATTTATTTATTGTAATTAATTACATATATCTCAAGGGAAAAAAAGAGCTGTTTAAGCGATGGAATGACAAAAGATTTTAGTGGGGTTTTTTCTGCTCTGTATGTGTTGATACTGGTAACTGCCTACATAGATTAATACCACATTTAGTTAAAGACCCACTCCGATCATCTTTTTGAGCTATTTTAAAGTGTTCTCAGTGGTCTTTAAATTATGATAATGCCGTTTTTAGCCAAAATTAAAACAAAAATTTTTTTTGCCGTTTTCTAGGACATAGCTTCAGAAGAGCGACAGTAGCTCATTAGCAATTTGCCTCTGTGTTGTGGGCGCAACTATTCCCCTTCTCTCCGTTGCTGAGTGCTCTCCATTTACATTAGCTCTCCTGCTAGTTTACAGCCCCTCACAGACAAGCTGATGGTTCCCAACAGAAAAGAATAAACTTACCGGTAAAGATACAGGCTGTCCACTTGATGGTGTCTTGATGAAAGGTCCTGCAACCGGCTTCAAAAGTAGTCTACTAGCGAAGCCCATTTTTTCCCCCTGCCAGCAGCACCCGCTACAGCACACAGCTGTTGATCTGTAATCATCTTCTCTACTCCTCACAACCTGAGCGGGCAGGGCAGAACGGAGCAGGAGCTTGTAGCCCGCCCAGTGGGGTTGCTACGTCACAAACCCAGTCTGTTTTGGACTGCCTTTTAGCGTCTGCTACTGATTCACAGCGATTTGAAAGCAGAAATACTAAGAAAGGCAATTTTGAGCTTAATTTTCCTGATAAATTTTCTTAATTTTCTTCATCTGGCATTAGAAAAAAGCCACAAGAACATGTTAACAAAACGATAAAACACGATTTTCATTGGAGTGGGTCTTTAAGGTCTCTAAAGCTGAATATTCTCATTATTTTATAACTCAACTGTTTGCCCTATGTTCAAGACTTGAACTTGGGCATTGTTTTTGGCATGTCTTTGGCTTCAGTATTCGTCATAGTGACAAACCATCTAATTGCACGAAGCAAACACATGCACATCCTGTGAATAATCTCCTTGTTTTCCAATCCTGCAATAAATTTGTTAACGCACTAAAATAGATCTTGTGGGATCAAGTGTAATCATGACTGTTTAGCTTTGGTTGTGGTGACTCATGATATGGATTATTTATCTAGAAACCCCCACCATTTCCAGTGTTGTCATATAAACACCACTATCAGGGGGGATTTTGTCTATGTATACAAACATGTGCAGAGTTTTAAATTGTCTGTCTTCTGTGATTATGACAACAGATGTACAAAAGTCAGATACTAAAGTTTTACCCTCAAAAACTTCCCGTCATTTTGAAAGTCCAACTTTTTCCTTTTCAGGTGAAATTAGCAACTGTAGTTTGATATTACAAGCAATAGTACCTAAAGTAGGGCTGTGTTAACTGTAGCTGTAGCCCATTTAACTTAACCTATTTTCCTTCCATTCAGTAATTATCTGCTCCGTCTCTTCCCATTATCTGAGTTGAAGTAACTTGACAGAATCTAATTCAGCTCTGGAAATGTGTATTTACTTTAATCCACATTTGTTTTGTATGAAAGGAGTTGCAGACATCATTGTGTGTATGACTCAAGAATAATTTCTGAGCCCTTACACACGAAGAACAAAATAACAACCCAAAGGGAAAAGATAATTGTATCTTTGGTCTGACTCGAAATCTTTATTTCTGTCAGATTTATTTATTTATTTATTGTTAGATAATTTTATGGTTGGATAGATCAGCTTGGAAAGGGAAACGGATTGTTAGCAGGGGTAAAAAGTAGCAAAAGCTTCAGATGAGTGTCAAATATGCGCTGGGTGCAGTAAAAACCTAACTTTGGTACAAGATCAGGTTAGCTCATGACGACTACACTCAATTTTGTTTTATACATAAGTCAGTGCTGACAGATTTCTGTGATCTAAGGCATAATGTTCAGTTGACTAGATTAAATTTATTAGATTACATATTGTTCCTGAAAAGAATTTGCCCCTTTACAGATTCATTTCATTTCTGAAAGAAGGATAATCTGATTAAATACAATTTTTACAGTTTTCATTTATGAAGAGAGAAAAAATATCCAAGCCAACCTGATCTATCTTGAAAGTAATTACTCCTTAAATGTAACTGCATTTCCGATAACTGCCAACTTGTCTTTTACATCTGTGTGGAGAAATCTTGCCCAGTCTCCTTTGCAGAAATATTAAAAATCCACTACACTAAATGGTTTTCGACCATAAACAGCCCATTTAGAGACTCTCCTTAGCATGTTAATCAAATTTTAGATGTAGACTGACTCAAACACCTTTATTTGTTGTCTTTGAGTCATTCAGTGATGGATTTGCTGGTGTCATTTGGGTTCACTGTCGTACTGCAGGGGATGCATGAGATCACAAACTTCTCCTTCTGGACTCCATTGGTTCCTGAATTGACCCTGACAACGACCCTGTTGCCCCAGACCGATGTGTAAACAATTCTGCTTTTGATGTAGCTGGATTCTGATTCAGAACACTGTTCATATCCTTACCTTTACCTAATTAAGATCTCATCAGAGTTGCTAATTTCTTTGTGAACATCTGCTGTGCTTTGCAGAAATTGTAGCAGGGAACTCTGACCTAACACTTAAACTAACACTTTCCCACATTTTTTCACGACACAAGAATACATTTACTGGGATTTTATATGGTACACTTTTTTTGCCTACAAAAAATCCTTTGTGAATGAAAACAATGCTGCACATCACCCTTGCCCTCCTTAAAACAGCAGGTGCAAGGAACCCGTGTAAATTCAATTCAAAAATACTTTATTGTTCCCAAAGGGAAATTAGGTGTCCTAGAAGATTGAGAACCTGCACCACTGTATTGCTGCACACTTTGGGAAGAACATCCTAGGAATGTTGTGGGAGTGTGAGAAGATGAAAAGAGAGCTTGCAGATTACAGGAACCATCTTCATTTCAACCTTCAACTCCCGACAGCCTTCAACTCAACTCACTTCTACAATCAAACTCTATAGAGCAAAACAGATCCTTCTCAAGGTGCAGATCAAGTTACTGAGTGAAAGGATACGACTCTTAGGACTGCCTATCCCCTCCGGTCATTGGGTGAGAGGTGGGGTACACGCTGGAGAGGTCACTGGTCCATCACAGGGCAACACAGACACACAGGACAAACAACCATGCACGCAGACACTCATACCTAAGAACAATTTACAGAGACCAGTTAACCTAAACATCATGTTTCTGGACAGTAGGAGGAAGCCAGAGTACCAGTAGAGAACCTGTGGGTGCACAAGAGAATCATACAAACTTCATGCAGTAAAATCTTAGGCTCCCAAACCCAGGATCTTCTTGCTACAAGGCAACAGTGCTACCAACTGTGCCACCTTGCAGCTGTATTTAAATCCAAATGAAACATGTTTATAAGACTGTATATACTGTATACTTAAACAGCCCCAGTGTCTGTGAAATTTCTCTAAATCAAAACTTCTGCAAAAGTTTATAAACCTGTTTAAGGTCTGAATATCTAGGGTGTTCCATGACATAAAGAAAGCACACAATCTATTGTAGCATCTGTAATATTAAAATCTAATCTTCTAATAATAATTTGATTGTTCAGACAGAGGAAAAACTCTCCTCTTGATTTGTTGTGTTGCCCTTGGTAGCAAATTGAAGCTCCCAGTATTTGCAATTTTCTCAGGAGTTCAGAGAAAAGAGGTCATAAATCACATACCATGTGTTATGACACTGTCTGCATCATGCCTTGGGGATGTAAACACTTCACTTTCTTGCTATGTAGCTTTTAATCTTTTTATTGTTTCGAGCCTGCACATAATTGCAGACAACTATCCAGCTTAATAATCTAACATCACCTGGTGGTTTGTCTGGGCCCTTGGTGTCAGGGATGATTTGTTGTGGTGCTATAATGGCAGTGAGGTCAAAGTGATGAAATTAATATTTGTGCCTGTTATGGTCTTGTAACCATGCATCAAGAAGCAGTTAAGCTTTATGATGATGATTACATGCTTTGGATGGACTTTCTTGTAGTATGGATTAAACATTCCTCACATTCAAGAGTTTAGTAGATGAAAACATTGGAGTGGTGAGAAACACTTGATGCAATCTTAAATGTTTTCAAAAAGTCTTGCTTCTACTACTCTGTACTCCCCCTATATTTGTACACTGTTTTGTTGATCATCATCTGTTTAGATGCATCCAGGGATGGAGTACTCTAGTCCTGGAATCTAAAGTCCTGACTTTAGTCACTTTTTAGGGACTTGTGACTTGACTCGCGCAACAAACCGATGACTTGCACTTGGTCTCGGACTTGCAACTTTTGGACTTGGATGCCGACATGCAAAATTGTTGGAATTAGCATGTAGCCGATGCTAATGTTAGCTTGTTATATTGGGTCAGGTTACTGTACAAATATAATAACTTCCCAAAGCCTTTGTAAGTGTACAGGTGACATGTCAATTATTTAAAACTTTCAAATCTATCTTAAGCATGTTTTATTAGTTTGCACATACGACTGTGTTAGCTTGATAATGGCGTGTGGACGTTGAGTACAGTTTTTTATTTTTTAAATAAAATAAATCATGTATGGCTGCCATTATTAGTCCTAAAATCTACACCCTGCTCTCTTATTTGGGACATGCTTTCAGGTGATAATGACATGACTTGGACTGGAAGATTCTTTTTGGAACATCGACTCGGAGTTGGCCTGTAGGACCTAGCAACTTGACTTGAACTCGACTTGGACTAATCCTATGTGACGTTAACTTGGACTTGAACACTAATGACTCAAATATGACTTTGACTCGAGAGAGGGTGACTTGACTACAACACTGTGCTCAACACAGCAGATCGTTTCCTCCATCTCATCCCATATGTTGCATCCTCTGTCACACCAGCCCTCTGCCAATCTACCTTCACCCATTAACCTGTTGTCGTTCTCTCCTCCTCTGCTGTGCCAGCACACTCAACACCCTATGCCAAACATGTCCAATATCCCTTCTATGCGTTCTTCCAAACCGTCTTGGTGTTTTCTGTCTAACTTTGTCTCCAAACTGATCAACCTTAGCTGTACCTGCGATATACTTATTTCTGGCCCAAAACGGCTCACATCTAAGAACACGTTGCTGTAAAGACTGTGGCGAGGTAAAATCTGTTGGACTTCCTTGGATAACTTTAGATGAAAATTTATGTAGAACTCAATGACTGGGGAACCTGTGGAGATAATGATGCAAAGATGGATTCTTCATAAAATCAAGAACATTATGGACAACCCTGAGCAAATTCCTCATGAGACAACAACAGAGCATCTTCAGCTGGAGGGTTCTTCAGTTTTACTGTAACACAAACCACTACAGGAGATCCTTCTTGCCCACAGCCATCAGTGTTTACATCTTCTAAAGAATTGAGCTAAAACAATACTATATTTCCCTCTGGCATTAATAAAGTATTTTTGAATAGAAATTTAATTGTGTTGAATTGTAATTAATAATGTTTTTGGATTCTAAATCGGTTCTGCCTTAAGATGAAATGCTGTGAAGTGGCACCATATAAATAACCTGAATTGAACACAAAAATATAGCCCAGATGTAATAAAAACTAAATTATACATGAGACTTCCTTTTTAAAAAGTAGCATAATCGCACTAATGTTGAACAATGTTTGCTCCTTCCACACTGACATAAAGGACTTCCTTTCCCCAGCAAAGGTACACTTGCAGAGCTTGCATGTAAATAAGCACCGACACTTTCACACCCACCAATGACTTTTATGTAAAGACGAACTGCTGGAAGAATGCGTTTCACACAAAGGGATATTTGATTAGCCAGTGATTTAACAGCAACGGGCGTGCATGTGTGTGTGTGTGTGTGATTATGTCTGACAACAGCTGGAGAGGCTCGGTGGGAGTCACTTAGGACATTTCCAGCCCTACCAAGCAGGATATTTACATTGACACCAGGCAAAAAAAAAATGAGCCATTAAATTGTTGAAAAGACATGACAAGCCACTATTGCTCTTAGGTGTTCCTGAGTGGGGCCAAACACTTGAGTTAACTTTCACCCTCTGACTGCATGTTTATGACCCCTAAGGCCCCGTTGGGCAGCAATGATGTGTGGGGATAGAACACAACTAGTTTCCGCTGGAAGTGTGCAAAAATAGGTAATCAAAGTGTCGGAAAGAGGGAACTAGTGTTGATGAGTGAGGTGGTATTGGATCAGAGCTTTAAAGCTTCAGGGAGTCTATCATTTGCGTGGATGCTACTAAAAGTGTGTATCAATCAGTGAAGATCCCTGTTAAAAGCTAATGGTTCTAACCTGACCTCTGTGTTAATAACTCTTTCTGCTCTCTCGTAAGCCTTCTTGTTTTTCTGAGTTGATTTTACAAACCTTAGGACTTTACTGAGGTACCCTTGAGACCAAAACTCAATTCTTCAAGTTCTGTTATGAGAGCAACAGACTGTCACTATATGTCAGTGTTAATAGGGGTGTTACAAGCACCAGAGCTTCAATGTGGTAAGAAGAATGTGAAGATAATTCACCCTTTTGAGTTTGGCTTAATATCACTTTACCCCCTTCCCATCTGTGGGTTGGGAATAATGGATGCTTTTTTCCAAGTAGAAACAGATTTTGCAACAGGAAAACTGTCGAGCCCTGTGTTGATCTGAGCTGTGTTGTCTCAGTAAAAATGAGGCGGAATTTTAACCTGGCCCTGTAACGGTTTTTAGAGAAAGGTGTAGAAGAGGAGTAGACATATTGGCAGCTAACACAATCGTTTTTTTACCCTCTTTTGCAATCCCAGAAACAACGTTGGGCTAGTCCGAAATGTTCACTGTAATCAGCGGACATGTTGCGCCCACATCTGCTAATGCGGGGAGCTCGGTTCCAATGATTCTGATTGCATGGGGGAGAAATGGAGGGATGCGATCCAGATGTAAGGGCTTGACTGAGACCAGAACCCAGCTATTAGAAATCAAGAGCTGCTTTCCATTGTTGTCAAAAGTATTGGGAGTAAAGATGACTTAGAATGTGCATATCACTGGCAAAAGGACAATGAATGTGAGTGGGATTTAGACAGTCCTGCTTGGTTCAAATACAAAACAAACCGTCCAAGGATGTGTTGAGGACTGTATGGGCGCCAAAAGAGGGAGGCCAGTTTAAAATTAGAAGAACTTCATTTCCACAGGAACAATATTATTCTTGGGCTTGCCATTTTTATGTCAGTCACCATTAAACAGACAAGATGGGAGTAATAATCACACTCTTCATGGTCAGCCTTGCCTTCAGTAGCCCATTGGTGGTTGTGGCTGGAGTTTATAACCATCCTGACATCTACAGGTCTTTCTCAAAAAATTAGCATATTGTGATAAAGTTCATTCTTTTCCATAATGTAATGATTAAAATTAAACTTTCATATATTTTAGATTCATTGCACACCAACTGAAATATTTCAGGTCTTTTATTGTTTTAAAACTGATGATTTTGGCATACAGCTCATGAAAACCCCAAATTCCTATCTCGAAAAATTAGCATATTTAATACGACCAATAAAAGAAAAGTGTTTTTAATGTAAAAAAGTCAACCTTCAAATAATTATGTTCAGTTATGCACTCAATACTTGGTCGGGAATCCTTTTGCAGAAATGACTGCTTCAATGCGGCGTGGCATGGAGGCAATCAGCCTGTGGCACTGCTGAGGTGTTATGGAGGCCCAGGATGCTTCGATAGCGGCCTGAAGCTCATCCAGAGTGTTGGGTCTTGCGTCTCTCAACTTCCTCTTCACAATATCCCACAGATTCTCTATGGGGTTCAGGTCAGGAGAGTTGGCAGGCCAATTGAGCACAGTAATACCATGGTCAGTAAACCATTTACCAGTGGTTTTGGCACTGTAATCAGGTGCCAGGTCGTGCTGAAAAATTTAATCTTCATCTCCATTAAGCTTTTCAGCAGATGGAAGCATGAAGTGCTCCAAAATCTCCTGATAGCTAGCTGCATTGACCCTGCCCTTGATAAAACACAGTGGAGCAACACCAGCAGCTGACATGGCACCCCAGACCATCACTGACTGTGGGTACTTGACACTGGACTTCAGGCATTTTGGCATTTCCTTCTCCCCAGTCTTCCTCCAGACTCTGGCACCTTGATTTCCGAATGACATGCAAAATTTGCTTTCATCCGAAAAAAGTACTTTGGACCACTGAGCAACAGTCCAGTGCTGCTTCTCTGTAGCCCAGGTCAGGCGCTTCTGCCGCTGTTTCTGGTTCAAAAGTGGCTTGACCTGGGGAATGCGGCACCTGTAGCCCATTTCCTGCACACGCCTGTGCACGGTGGCTCTGGATGTTTCTACTCCAGACTCAGTCCACTGCTTCCGCAGGTCCCCCAAGGTCTGGAATCGGTCCTTCTCCACAATCTTCCTCAGGGTCCGGTCACCTCTTCTCGTTGTGCAGCGTTTTCTGCCACACTTTTTCCTTTCCACAGACTTCCCACTGAGGTGCCTTGATACAGCACTCTGGGAACAGCCTATTCGTTCAGAAATTTCTTTCTGTGTCTTACCCTCTTGCTTGAGGGTGTCAATGATGGCCTTCTGGGCAGCAGTCAGGTCGGCAGTCTTACCCATGATTGCGGTTTTGAGTAATGAACCATGCTGGGAGTTTTTAAAAGCCTCAGGAATCTTTTGCAGGTGTTTAGAGTTAATTAGTTCATTCAGATGATTAGGTTAATAGCTCGTTTAGAGAACCTTTTCATGATATGCTAATTTTTTTAAATAGGAATTTTGGGTTTTCATGAGCTGTATGCCAAAATCATCAGTTTTAAAACAATAAAAGACCTGAAATATTTCAGTTGGTGTGCAAGGAATCTAAAATATATGAAAGTTGAATTTTTATCATTACATTATGGAAAATAATGAACTTTATCACAATATGCTAATTTTTTGAGAAGGACCTGTACTTGTCAATTGTCTTCTGATTATCGGAGATATGTCACCGAGGCTCCGTAGTTCATTCTGGGTAGTACTCCAAGAACAAAAAGGATCAGAGTTGAAACATTGACCAACTAGTAAATCAACATTTTCATGTTCAGCTCCATCCCTCCATCATTTTTTTACCAAGACACCAAGATGATGATGTCTGTCAAAGTGCTGCAGACAAACCCTCCCCTCCTTCCGCACCTTTTGCTCTAGAGGGAAAATGAAGGGAGATCAGCAGGGCAAGAGGAACTGTGGAGAGGATTAAAAAGAAAAATCCACTGGCTACAGATGCAGCAAAGTGCTTTAAATTAACTCACGTATTTGTCAGTAAGGAAATAGGTGAGACATTAAACACTATTGGTGACAACAGACTCAAAACCATACAGCACGACTAGCTTATTTAGGAGGTTAGCAGTTGGGCTAAGGCTAACTTAATAAAACAAAAGTTGTAAGTTGTAGGAGAGAACAGGACTGGTTGTCTCACTTTGTGCTCTAGTGTATATTGTTCATCATCCAAACGTTTTTAAGAGACATTTGCAGATTAAATGAAAGCCTAGGATCTTGGCTTGAATTGAACCCAGATTTCTCCTTTACAATTTATTCTGATAAAAAGTTATTACCTCTCAAAGACTCTCTGACCCACTGTGACAACCTGCCCCATGTTGGAGTTGGTTGTCTCAATTCATTTCAATTGAGTTGGGGTTATTTGTTGTTTTTTTGTTTGTTTGTTTTATTAAGATTTTATGAAATTGTGTAACTTATATTATATATTGAAAAAAAAAAATTGGTTTAGGAATAAATAACAAATGTTCCTTGTGTTCAATCCCTAAAATTTAGCAAAGTAATGTATTATTCTGGTTGGTAGTAAAGTGAAGGAATGTATTGTGCTAAAAAATATTGCCTTGAAAAAAGCAATAGGTTTTTATTGATATAAACACAGAAAGAAAACCCAACATTGTCCCTAATGCTAACAATGCATGCACATGTATTTGTTGGGTCTTTAAAATGTTTCCCCAGTTGATTTTCTGAACTATTATTTCAACTATTTAGTCTTATGTCAAAGTACAAAAATAGCACGTGACAATCAACCTCTTGACAAATATTTTAGCTATGTAACACATGGCTTTAGATAGCTTATTGAATGTTAGCTCTAATCAAAGCTCTCATCTTTGACTTTTTGATTAATTAAGGATTTTTTAATCTAAAAACTTACAAACTTTTAATGCAAAAATAACACCAACATGAAATATTTCTCTGACTCAGAAAAATACAAAATGTATCCTCACCTCTGTTGTGTGTTGAAATCAAAAGATAAATAGTGTAAAATTAGCAGATTAATAAGCCAAATGTTTGATATCAAAATCAAATCGAAGTGGCGTCTATTATGGCTGTAATAAACAATGTGACAACCAACATGGGTTAGTCTAACAAAGGATAGGCCTATTGCAAATCTTAGAATATAGTCAACGACATAGGAACAAGAAAATACATAATATGAATATTGAAATCCTTGCATTATATTACTACCCTTAAATTTACCAGGTAAAATCTAATTGAGATGAAGAACATTTGTTGTTATATGAACATAGCCAATGTATTAAATAGTATGGTAGTACATGAAATTGAATTTCAGTTTGTTGATTTCAGTATATTTATTTTGTTGGGGATAGAAACAGAAAAAGCGGTGTGGGGGCACATGTGTAGCTTTTGTTTTATTAATTGACACTTACATCAGTAGGCACCCAACCTAACTCACTATTGGTGTTTTGCGTTAATTGGATGGTGGTGGTCTGGGATTGTATCAAATTCCTGGCCTGAATTATTGTCCCAATCCACCCCTGCCGACAACCCATACTTCATCAACATCCCTCACACGACACGTTCAGGAACACGGTTGTATACCTTCTTTACATCCACACAACACACATGGACATGTCATGACTGTCAAGCTTCTATTATGTCTTGAGCATCTCATCATGGGTGAATATCTAGACGCAGCAAAGTGCCTTTAAATAACTCTGTGTTCTACGGCCAGTGCAAAAGCCTGGTACCCACAGTGCGGTAAGATTCTAAATGTATCCTCCTGCTACTCTTGCATCTAGGTTTTGACAAAGGAGATCAAAACTTTTAGATTCATGCTCATGTGTATATTAGACATACACTCAATATCCAATCGGTGCACACAGATAAGATGGTTGTGAGTGGGTTAGAGTTGTAAGTATCACAAAACAAGAAAGTGACTTTTTGTTGCACCAGAAGATACCGCTTGTTGTTGCCAACAGGTGATTGATTGTCGTCACTTTAAAGCATCAATTGAAAGTTAAAATCTGCAAGCGAAAAACCCAAATGACCTCACAGTAAGACCCTATACAGTGTGTATGTAAGCCTTACTGGTAGAAATACTCACAGATAGTATATAGAGTAGCTGGTTCTTCCATTTAGCTCAATTAGTTTAAACAAATTATACACACATGCTGTGTATGATAAATATTATTTGCATGTCGTATAATCTATGCTGGTTTGTTTAGTTTTATCTGTAGATGAGACCAGTGTTGTATCATGAAGATCAGTGTAAGTACATTGTTTTTCTTTCTTTTTTTTTTGTCAGGGAAACATTTTCCTTCTCGTTCTTTCAACATGGAGTTATAATTTAGTGTAATTACATAGATGTTTTGCTTCAAATGATATTCCAAGTTGTTTATAGTTCTGTTTGACAATTAATCAACCATATGTTCATTCATGTTCAATATACACTATAAAAAAGCTTCTGCGTTCTTTAGAGGCCCATAGAACAAGGTCCCGTAATTTATTTCATGGTGATGTGCACATGTTCAGCAGTGGTGCAGTTGCATAGTTGCTTTATTCTCCATATGAGAGATAAACGAGGCAATCAGCTCTGGAGCCAGTTGATTTAAATGAAATTTGAAAATGGTCCATGATTTAGCGCTGTGTGTCTACTACAAAGGCAGTCCGGAACTGGTCAGACTGTTTACTTGTCTTTTGAGGTTTTCTGCCAAATCGCTCCAGGACAATGGCTGTAGAAGTATGTTTATAATAGCTCAAGTGAGGGTGTCTTCACTCGGTTGACAGGGTTGTTATGTAAGCAGCCCTTTATCTTGGAAGTCCCGCTGTTGTCTAAGCTAGTCAAGCAAGCTTTGTCAATTCTTCATTAAAAAGATAACACGAAGCATGTGTGCTCAAAAGCTTTCTGGAAGATGGTGTGAAGTAAAGTGAGTAGCTTGTCTAATACTGTAGTTTTGGTATTCTCTAAAATTAGAGAAAAGGAAGGTTAAATTGTTTAGATTGTTAAATTATTTATATGTATTGCCTCATCACCTTAATAGGTTCTGTAAAGCACTTTGTGTTACCTTTATTTGTGTGAACAGCCCTGAATAAACCCTGATTGAAGTCATCATGTTAGAGATGATAGCGTTACAGGTATCACCTCACATCTCTGAGCCTGATTGGAATATCCAATCAAAGAAATAATTACAAGATGCAGTTGCTCAAATTTATTAAGAAATGTTAACTCAAGAGAATACATCATACTTTCAAAATAAACCTTTGGCTTTTCTGTAAGACTACCATAAAGGCCACTCCACTTTTCTTAATTAAATAAAAATATTTTTTTTCTACATTAATTTTGTTACAAATACATAGATCTACAATACATAGCTCTTCTTGTAGGGCGGCTGTAGCTCAGTGGTAGAGTTGTTGGCCTGCAACCCAGAAATTGTGGGTTCGATTCCAGCTTCCACCTGCTACATGTCTTTGTGTACTTGGGCAAGACACTTCACCTACCTTGCCTACTGGTGTTGGCGCAATATGGCAGCCTCGCTTCTGTCAGTCTGCCCCAGGGCAGCTGTGGCTATAATCAATCCACCAATGTGAGAGTGAATGAATAATGGAGTTGTAAAGCGCTTTGAGAGTCTTGAAAAGCGCTATATAAATGCAAGCCATTATTATTATTATTACAAGGTGACTTTAATTTTGACAAATAAAAGACTTTTTCTCCTACACTTGTTGGTAGATCCTTTCACAGCCAGCTTTTTTAAAAGCTTTGTGATCATAATGCATATTAGATTATAGACAAATGGATGCATAATAAAACGTAATGGAAGCTGTTGGCATGTCTGTTTAGTGATAGCTGTCAAATCACCCAGACTGGACTCAAAAAGAAATTGACTAAATCAAGCTGTTTTGAGTTTAAATTACTAACACTGCATTCTGAAAACAAACTCAGAAAGAAAGTGAAGCACCAAGATTTAATTGTCAGATTTGGAGGTCATTTAGCAAACATGCAGACCACCAATGGGTTTGTAATGAATTAGGCATCATTATTCGGACTTAATTTAGTATTTTTATGTCATTTTTTTTTTCAAATGTCCATAGTGAAAAGCACCTCTCATTGGCTCTCACTGTTAATATAATTGTTCAGTATCTTTTAAAATACATGGGTTGAAAAAGATACTTAGATCAGGTGTTGTCGGAACAACACCTGATCTAAAATGGGTATAGCTTTATTATTTTTTTGTCAAAGCATATATTTGACGCTACACATATAACTACAGTTTCAATAAAGTTCATTTTTTCCCTTCTGCTGAAAATGTCTTTATGCCAGATTGTTGAGATGTGAAGCTAATTGTAGCATGTTTAGTCTCTGTTTGGATAGGACTCCTTCTTAATTTGGCTAGTTACATTGGTATTTTAAAACATAGTGTGGAAAAAAAGACCTGAGATAAAAAGTTTGCCATTTTGCTTTGTATATCATACAGGTTATTTACTAGTGTTTAAGCTAATTTCTGCACAATACCCTCCAACACCAAGTTCTGTCTGTGGTGGGGCTGGGGGGCTTGGTTATCTGAGTTTATTGCTCATCAGGTTACATGACATAACAGCTGATACTGTCCCTTTCTAACTGTAAATGTCGTTGCAAAAGATTAGGGAAAAGAAAAGTTGGCCCTTGTTGTGAGGTCCCTAGCATACAGATTCAGACTGTGAACAGAGAAAAAATAGGATTGCGAGTTAAATTTCGCCATTAAATTTGACCTAACGATGCCATGATGGGGATCAGATGGGGATTAGCTACACATCAAGTTCAACAGTTAGTCCAATCTTTTCACACAATGACCAAAACATTTCTACAGTTTCCAAGTATATGTTTCAAGAAGCATAGTGACACCTAAATGTATCTTTCTCATTTTTGGGACTGAAAAAACTATTTACAGTCCTGTTATTAACCACTACTTATGAAATGTTTTGATGGATGACAAAATATTTTAATATGAGGCGACATAACATTCTCACAGCTAATTTGAACATTATGGTCAACATCGACTGAAATCTTGGTTTATAGTATTAAAGATTGGGTTTAGAATGAACTTCTCTGCTCTATTCTCACATGTGCTTTAGAACATGTGAACACCCCTGGGGCTTGCACAGAATTATTTTTTATAACTTATAGTTTTCTGCTTTACTTATTATCAGTCTAAACATTTTTTATTTTGATAAGGGGCCTGATTCTTTCCGTTACATCCGGCTTTAACTCACTCTTGATCAATGTCAGGACGGTTGCCTTGGTCACGTGATGCATCACAGCTAAGAACAAACCCACAAGCTAGCAAAATGATTAAAAACAGAGGTCTCTGAAAAGTTTCTTTGCAAAAAGGAAAAGGTCCAATGAAGAGATAGAAGAGCTTTCCACTGCTAATAAAGTTACAAGCACACATTGGATTTACATTTATTAATATATTTTAAAAATTAACCCTGTTTTATGCCCATTTCTTTTTTCTTTTTTGATATTTATCTGCCGGTCCGTGTGAATATTGTCTGATATTAAACCAGTCCGTGGCCAAAAAAAGTTCAGGGACCACTGCTTTAGAACAAAGAATGAAAACAACTGCAGAGAGAAAATGGTTTTAGGAGTTGGGGTCACTGGATAATCTTAGGAGCTGAGATGGAAAAAGCAGAATGACAGAGTTGGCGGTTATAGCATGACTCAAGAGACACTTTAATGGCACGGACAAAGGATGGCAGAATTATTATGCTGCACAGCAGTCATTAACACACCATTTGCTGACAGGTCCTTAATGTAATAATTTCTAAGATATTGAATGATACAGGACACTTGGATTTACTTTAAGACTGCAGCTATTGGAGTTTTTTTTTTTTTTTTTTTTTCAGATCAAACCTAATTCGTGGCCCCAAAGCGAAACCAAAAAAAAAACAACTCACCACTATCAAAAGATGGGATGTGCTTTCTTTGCCTCAAACATTTTATTTGTTTTTTTTCTACACGTGGACTATCAATTAAAATGTTTAAGCAAGCACGCCAACACATGTGGCGACCTCTGCCTTTGTATACATCAGAGCAGATCAGTCAATCATGGGAAGCATTCCCACATATTCTTGTTAAGCACAGTTTAACAGAGGCCGACCACCCACCCACATCACTGTGTCCTTCTGTAAACTCTTCCACTCGATAGAATAAACCCCCAGGGGATGCAAGAAGAATCTAGTTTACAGTCCTAGAAAATGCTTCAATAGACCTGCTTAAAAAAAAAAAAAAAAAACAGCAAAGATGGACTCATTTATTATATTTTTGGCCGTTGAGCCTTTAAAAGGCTTCTTTTGTGTAAAAGAACTTAGTGTACAGAGCAACATGCATTTATTACGATTTATCCTAAGCCATGGTGTCATCATAACCCTCTTTTTTTTCTCACTTCGCACAAATAGCCCACAATTCAGTTAACTGGAGGCTTTAGAAGACATCATGTGCTGCTGACACCTGCCAGCAGGCCCCTGAGGTGCAGTCCGTGGCCACGATGGAGACAGTGATGCTCAATTAACCAGAGATGAAAGACTTATAACTCAGCCAGCTATTAAAATGTCCCTCAACAGAAATAACAGACGGGGTAAGGAAGGGTTTTAAAAGGACATGGACAGGAAGAAGGAGCGGGATATATCCTTTGGCATCATCTCATCACTGAAGCTGCTTGTTTATTGGTTGTTCCCTCCTTTTAACGAGGCTGTCTGTGTGGATAACTGGTGTCTAGAGCCTGCAGTTAAAAATCTGGGAAGCCGAGGGCGTTTATTTCTTTGCCCATAAAGTCAGGGGACTTTTCTACAAGATGCTGCTTTTGTCTTCTTTTGCTGCACACTTATTAATTACATATTTGTGTCTCTTGCACATTAGCCATCCTGTGGTGATTGAACGAGAAATGTGAATATATTTTTTCTCACCTCAAATCCCTGCCATTTCTTTCTTCATCTTCCAGTCTGCTTTACAACAAGATGAATATTAGCTAAATGAAAACAGATTTCATGTTTCACTAATCAGCTTGTTTGAGTGGACCCTAAGGTGAGTGGGTGTAATGATTATGGCGCCTGTCGTAATCAGTTTGCAGTGTTGGATTCACCGACATGTCACTTTATCAGAGCTGCCAAGGTGGGAAGCAGAAGAGATATGTGCTGACAGAGGAAACATTTTGTTTATAGGAAGTAGATATCTGTGGTAGGGCTGAGTGGATCAGAAATTATGGGATGGGATTTTTATTCACAACAAATTTAAGCAAAAAAAGCCATGTGGGCAGGATATGTAAGGAACAAAATCCGGTCACACTAATTCAATCCAACCCAACTTTTTTGAAAACAGGACAGACACAGCAAGCACCATGAGTCTCCTCCAAGCTTGTGGGTGAATTTCTCTGCTTTGTGTCTGTTTATTCTGGAGTTTCCATGCTGATGGACAGACAATGGTAATGATTTTGTCCCAATCCACAAGGAATGTAATTTATTTCATCCTGTCCAGTGTAGAGGACTGTTTGACTTTATGCTCCTGGCTAAGTGATTGTAAAACGTCTTCATCTCCTCTTCCTCCGCTTTCATATCCCTCCCAGACGTAAACTACTAAAAAAATTTTACTGTCTGAGCAGAAGCAACAGCCAGAGCTGTCCTTCCCAAAGTATTTTGACAAAAAACAAATCATTCTTTTCTTTTCACAACCCCAAATAAGAAAAACTGTTTGTAAAATCCTGTAAAACAAAAAAAGAATTGAAAATGATATAGTGTCAGCCACATTCGCTGACATTCTTGGTGCAGATGTGTAAAATAAATTTCATCAAAAAATTCCTCTTATTCCAATAATATAATCTGAAAGTGATTTTTTTTTTCAACAATACAACCTTTAATTTGAGTACATCAATTCATCAATTTTATAAAATAGTTTTGTCATAAAATCAAACAAATATTATTACTTCTAACGGTCTTTATAAAATACATGTAACTTATGCATCTTAAATGCGTGCTTTTAGTGGATCAGAGTTTCTATGAATTTTTATTTAGTATTTCAAGATCCCCTTGTGCTTAGGAATTATTTGTTTTGTGAAGTTTTTGTCTAAGTTTAGTTTTTTTTATGTGGCAATCTATGTATGTATAATTTGTACAGTATGTCAAATGAATTGTTGAGAATGTTTCTTAATCCTTTTGAGTCTATAAAGTAAGCACCATCATAATCTTAGAGAGATGAGTGTTTTGGGTTTAGTGGCTTTTATTGGAGGTTTTATTTCTGTATGGTGTTGTTGGTGAATTCAGATAAAAACAACACTAATCTGTTTTTGTTTGTTGGTTTTTCATAGCGGATATAGTTTTATAGTTTAATTGCCACTCTAAAGTGTGCAGAAATGTATAAATAGAATGGATTTAAAATTTTATAGTTTCTTTTTCTTCTTTTAAATGTATTTCTGCCTGTCCAACAAGCAAGTTGGCACAAAACATATGAATAATGCGTGTTTGAACCAGTGCTAGGAGGAGAGTAAGGGTGGGATTATCCATGATTTGGCACAAAAGCAATATCTACAAAGCTCTCAATATTTTAGATGGGCAGATTGCCTCCAGTTTGAGCAGAAATGTTTGAGAAAGGAATGGAGGGATTTTCAAAACATTGTTTGATAGTACACAATGGCCTTAGGCAATTTAGACAAGATGGACACATGTGATATCAATCTCTGAGGACTCTACAGCACGATCTGTCGTTAATCAGTAGCTGATAGAATCTTATGGGCGATGCGTTTGGAAACATTTCTTATTCAATAGAGCAGAGCAACAGTCACAGATGCCACTTCAAACTTCACTATGCAAATAAGAAGCTTTGAGTCAGTCTTTTTTCCAGAGTTGGTATTAACTTCTCTGAGTTCTGAGGACCGTCCCATGGTGAAAATGTGGACTGTAGTCAGGCAAATCATTATTCCAGATTTTATTTGACCAAATGAAAGCCATGTGCTTAATTAATTCAGATTTTGGATCTTGGAGCGATGCGTGCTGCTTTCAACAGGACATCTTTTCTGTTTTTTTGGACTGGGGGTTGCAGTACAGAAACCACATCTGCACATATAACAAAGGCATGGCTGAGGAAGAGGATGGTATTGGTACTGAACAATCTCTCCATATCAGCGACCATGAGGAGAATTTAGAATTCAAAATGTGACACCATTGACTCCATGCTGTCGGTCGCTTTACAGTATATTCACAGAAAATGGACAAAAAAACTGCTGATAAATTAAATCCGGTTGATGTGCAACAGCATGAATGATATACTCCTGTGGTAGCTCCTACCTCCCTCTTGTCCCCCCCCCCCCTATTCTCCTTTCGCCTGTGTAATCATATATTTGACTTTACTAGACGTCCCGAGAGGAATTCCTAGTGTTTGGTGAACCGGAGTCTCTACAGTGTGATTTCAGACGTAGCAGACAGCGGTCATTAATCACTGTGCTGTGACTGAACCTGTGTTCATGACTTTGCGTCTGTGTGCACGTGTGTGTATTTTGGAAATGCCTATGTTTTCCTTTTCATATATGTTCATCAGCAATCACATCCTATCTATTCACAGGGAAAATATAGTGGCTATGCCAGCGGTGCAAAGGGAAGAGCTGTTTTTCTTCCTCCCTTTGGTGGTTCTTTCCTAGTGTTCAGATATGACCTTTGGCATGTCGCTTTCTCTGAGGAGCCCTGGCTGCATGTCAGGGGATACGGAGGATGAACAACTAAAATGATTGTGTGGCCTCCAGGCTACGTTGTCTCACTTTTTACTCAGCCAGACTTTACAGCAACTTCCTGTTAGGGTTCAATCTACCGCTGCAATGATCCCCATCTGTTCAGGGTTTACCTTTTAAACTTCCCAGAGCCACAACGTGAGTGATGAGGTGTTCACAGCCATCACTGCTGCACAATTTTAAGATCTTAAGACAGGTGCTGAGATGATAAAACTCACAGACCCAAAGTAAAGCCAAATAAAAGAAAGGGATTTGAGGTATGCTCATGTTATAAATGCTGAAATGTGGAATTAATTGAAGATTTGTGGTTTAAGAGCATCAAGGTCTTAAAGTAATCTGTTATAGGCACAGCTTAACCTCTATTCCACTGCTTTTAATGTGATCTCAGTTGAGAGTCCACTATAGCGTAGAGGTCTCAGGGCTCCGGACCGGTACCGGGCCGTGCATCAGTTTGCCGCATAGAAAGAATAAAATAACTTACATTATTT
This sequence comes from Valencia hispanica, assembly GCA_963556495.2. Taxonomy (NCBI): domain Eukaryota; kingdom Metazoa; phylum Chordata; class Actinopteri; order Cyprinodontiformes; family Valenciidae; genus Valencia; species Valencia hispanica. The sequence continues at coordinate 42,027,816 of OY747715.1, forward strand.
CTCTTTTTATTTATTATCACAGTCTAAAAGATGTTTTATTTTGTTTTATTTTTAAATATAATCCCGTTCTTTACGCAGGCCATTTCTTTTTATTTTGGTGCATTTTTCCAGGGTTCCGTGGGAATATTGTCTGATATTAAACCGGTTTGTGGCACAAAAAAAAAGTCTGGGGACCACTGCTATAGAGGATTTGTATTTTATACTGTAAAATACGGTTGCCCAGTACCCTTACTGGTCCCAGTAATCTTTTTTTTCTACTAAGGAATTGCGAGCAGAAAAACATTACCCAGTCGCTCAGGAAGGGAGGAAATATGCCAGATGCTCTTTTTCTGGAGCATTCACTGAACTGCATGCATGTGTGAACCATTCCACACTATTAAATTGGACATAGATTAATCTAAGTTTCTATAACTATCATGACCCTGATCTCATGTTACTAAGACAAAAATTGTATATAAAAACCCATAACATGATCTAATTACTTTTATTTAAAAAACCTTGACTGTCCATCTAGCTGATCGGCTACCCACAGCAATATGTGGGGGATGGACAGGGCTTCATTACTCAAGTTCAATTCAAAGTCAGAACACTTTAATTGTCCTAAAAGGAAATTAAATGTTATAACCCAGATCATCCAAGTATCTTCAAAGGGTTGTTGTGAATGGGAATGTTGTGGGCAGGAAGGATCTCCATTATCAGTCAGGCCTACAACAAATCTTAAGAGACCTCTGATTGAAGACTGTTGCTGTATGATGGTGTCATGATTGTTATGACATCCTAACAGCTTAATATCAAGGCAGCAGAGACAATATTTCACAGTAACATGGATGACACCATAAATTGTTAATTGTTGGCAAGCATTTCTAATACACCCTATTTGCTTTTGGTGCTGATCTCTGTCTGGGTGTATGGTTAGAAAGCCTGGCAGAGAGACATTGGAGTCAAGAATATAATCCTTGCCAATTATGTTTGGTGGAGGAGGTGGTTGGAACTTCCTCCTTCTCTATGTTTCATACACCAGGATAATCCTGCTGTCACTCTGACACTTTCTCAAGCTTACGTAATGTTTCCCTGCTGATCTGATCTCTAAATTGTAGGAGTGGTGTGACGAAAAATGTTTCATTTTAAAACCTTGTGACGCCTAGATATGGCCTAAGTTCACCCATACCTAATTGGCACAAAGGCAATATCTACAAAGCTCTCAATATTTTAGTACCAAAGATGGGCAGATTGCCTCTAGTTTGAGTAGAAATGTTTGAGAAAGGAATGGAGGGATTTTCAAAACATCGTTTGATAGCACATAATTGCCATAGGCACTTTAGTTAAGATGGACACATGTGATCTCCATCTCTGAGGACTCTACAGCACAATCTGTCGTTAATCAGTCGCTGCTAGAATTGTGTGCACATGTGTTGCTAATAATAGAATAATCTTATTTTAATGCTCGTATGAGAGGACAAAGTTGTTTGAGGTTATTTCATTTTATATTTTCCAAACGTCCTTCTTGCTCTCAATGAAACCATTGTGTTATGAAGATCTAATATATTTTGTTGACAGTTTTAGATCTGACCACAAAGAATCTGCATCTTCGTCCGGCTTAACACTCAATTCTCAAATGCTGCTTTGACATTGACTTCCTGCATAATGCTTTGCTTTCTGATGTAAAGACCCTGCATAGACTGTGGTGTAGCTTTTACATATTCTCTGCGGGATACCAGCCGATATAAGCTGATAATGACAGACAGGGATGAGTCCGAACGTTTGCCCCTGGTTACACAGCAAATTTTCTTCCCACAGCATGTCAGCATCCATTTCTCCCCATGCCACCCCAACAGGGAGGACAATCTTTGCCCTAATTAAGACATCTGCGGTTTCGCTGTTGGGACTTTCCCCATCATGCTGAAAGCAAAAGTTCGCTTTGTTGCTGCTTGCAGGCGGAAGGACATACTGCATGTTCTGTTCCTGTTTGATGATTCAATAAAACTAGGTGCTGACTGGGCATCTGTAGGTTGGGATCGTGGATCCAGACCAAGCTTTTTATCTGATCTGCAGCTGTCGCAGACTGTAAACTCTGCAAACTGTATGGCCACATACTTCAGCATGCATTCACAAGACTTTTTGCAAATTTGCAAAGGGATACATATACAGATATATTTTAATCACTCAATGTTAAAAACAAGCCTTAGTTTTAAATCCAACAAAAAATTAAGAAATTACAAGATAACCATTCATGCATGAAAGCAGTGTTTTTTTTCAAACCTGCTACTCAATGCACATTCACCTGCATGTTTTAGATGTTTCCCTGCTTCAGCACACTTGATTTAAATTGATGGCTGATTAACAGGCTTCTGCTGAACTGCAATAATCTAAAGCAGGCATGTTAAAGCAGGGAAACATCTAAAACATGTATTAAAACATACTGAATGTTCCTAATGTTTGTTTTAGTTTCATAAGAAATTAGATAAAATGTATAAAAGTATCTGCTCTTGGTTAATACATTTTGGATGGATTTTTTAAGACTAATTCTACATTTTTAAATTTCTAAGCTTTCATGAATTTAGCGAGAAGTTTAAAAAAAAACTGATTTTTCAGTATTTCTTTAATCCAATAGCTTAATTATTTTTTCTGTGGATAATGTTTCTGTTCAGGATTTTGTTGACCAAAACAGAAAAATAAAGTAAATGAAGGTTTAGGATCCACTCTACAGCTCAGACAATAAGGGAAACCCCAACAAAGGTTGAGCTTTAGTTTGTCTCTACATTGATTCTAAAAGTCTGTAAAACTTCAGGTTTCAAAGGAGATTCCCTCATTGCGTGTTTTGTTGCGAAGAGTCAGCCATAGAATCGTTCTCTCCTAATAGACCCGAACAGTAAATCACATATTCCTATTTAACTAAATGTCCTCCTGTCTTTTACAGATTCCCCTTGTACCCCAGAGGAGAGCGCTTTCATTTTGAGTATGGTGTCTACTTATTAAACAAAAACATCGCCCAGGTAAGGAATGAAAACTGATCCATCTAACACAATTGCCAGTAATGGGTAAACTTTTATATTAACAAGTATTAGCTGATCAAAAGATCAATGGTTGTAATCCATACAAATATATTCTTGCAGGCCAGATACAATTGTTACATGAGCCGTTTGTGGCCTATTGGCACTGAACTCAACACTTCTGGCTTAGGTTGGGGGAAAACTCTGCATCCCCATACTTTCTCTATCCTATCACTGATGTTCAGTAGATGGGGATTGAGGTCATTCCAGACAGTTTTTATATTCCCAGCTGTGCAAATCTGTGGCCAGTCTGTGATGTTCAAATATGATCCTTTTATCCTTCTGAAGAAAAAATGAAAAATATCATTATCTGTACAAAGAAGATATTGGATGTTCACATATCTTAGACTTCCCTACCAATTCATTTGCAATCTCTTTGTTTTTGATAGTAAAATGGGTTTAGTGAGCATTTCAGGGTCTTTGACACAATATTTCCCAAGATCCTAAAGCAATGCCCCTGTTCCCCACACATTAGGCATCTATTAATAATTTGGCTATTTTAATGCTCTGCATATGCATCTGTTACCTTTAAGTATCTTTAAATAAAATACACTGAAAAGTGTAAAATAAAATGTAACCTAAATCTGCCATGATGGGTAATGGTGCTCGTTCTGAATCACTAACAAAAACACGACGAGTCTATTTTGAAAGGACATTTTAATTGTGACCTTCTAAATTTACCACATGCTTTGAAGTTTGAAACATAACCTCAGATTATGCCGTATTTCTGTTTTATAAAACTTTGCTTTCTTTTCTTTTTTTTACAAAAAAATTTTTCTCACAGATTTTGACCTGTAGTGTCATTTGCTGCAAAAAGCTTAACATTGCAGTGTTGTGGGCAAACTTCTTGATGGTATTTTCCACATGTCAGAGTATCCATCCATCTGTGAACAGCATGAACAGCAGGGAGCTGAGCACAAAGCCAACTACAGCCTCACAGTTTCTTTCACAGATTTAAACTCCAGAGTCTTGTTAAATTTTTTTGGACATCAAGGAAATGAGCTGTATTAAGCCTGAACTGTACTCAACCCACTGGCTGGGGGCATCCATTCATTTTTAGTTTTGGTCTTGTCATGTGATTTGCTTAACTTGTGACTTTGCTGTGCTTATTAAAGTTCATCTGTGTTGCCACTTTCTATTTATCTTTAAGACATTTAACACAGATTTGTACTAGTTTATATTGCTTTTATTTTCCTTCCTGTCCAGGTGGAAATGAAGGACCCCTCCTCTGAATAAAACAGGACAATTAGCCCAAACAGGCGGCTTATTTCAAACAACTATACAACACTGCTGTAGTGTAGTTTCAAATGCCGCAGCACAAGCTGCTAGCTAATCTTTAAACATAGAATTCTATAATTGTTCCAGAAATGCGTCAAACAGCTCCTGATACAGATTATGGACATTTCTGAGTTTTCTTTAGGAACTATAATAAACATTCAATATATTATTTTCCAGCCTTGTTATATTTACATTAGAAGCAGAAGCTGGTCACACTGTGTGTGTTAGAGAGCACTCTTTGTAAAATAAGTTTTTACTAATAAAAAATAAAATCAATTTATACCCATCAAAGTTTTAAAACAATAAGAATGACATAGGGAATTCAAAATGATTTCCTTTTCACTCGTTTTAATTAATGTTCTATCCGAAAAAGCTGAACAGAGAATCCACATTGTGCCATCACACATAAAGCTGATGAATACATCTATTAAATACAAGCAGTTCACCTGCTGTGGCCTGAACACACAATCTCACAACTTCCTCCTGGTCCGCATGGTACCAAATGGTGCACATGTTTGTGCGTAATCAAACTTCTCAAGTGGGATTGCTGCAGAGGCTATTTTCGCAGGGACGTTGCCTCATACAGATGACTACTTCAGGTTTTTATGTTGTACTGAAGGCTGAGTATCCCCACGCTACTGGAATATTGGGAGGAAATCCTGCAGCATACGCTCCTTCTTCTCAAAGCCTCCGTAACTCTTCAATACTCTGTCAGCTCCCAGAGAGCAAGATGCATTGAGTAGGCTATAGTGTCCAGGTCTGAGATGGTCAAATGCTCTCATGGGATTTCTTTTTTTTTTGTTGTTGATTGATTTAGTTACCTGAACTCTGTGCGTAAGTGCTCAGGTGTGTAATCACGGACAGACATTTAGATTAGTCATCGTTTAAAAAGAATTGTCAGACACAAAATATTCAGTTAACATGACTCCTGGTAGCTACTGAGTGTGCAAAAAATTTGTGAGCTCTGCACACTATATGCCTAAGCAACTACTGACCCCACCTGTGTGATTTTTAGATGCCCGAAAACTTTGTTGCTGAGTTGTTATTGCAATTTCTTCCACTTTGTTATAAGACCACCAATAGCTGTGGAATGTTCAGTGGTGATGACCTTTTACATCTGAACTTATAGCACAAGTACCATCCTACTACGGTACCCTGGTGGAATTTACTGAACTCCTGATATTGACCCGTTCTTGAACAAAGGCTCATAGCAATATTCTACATGTTTAGGTGCTGAATTTTATACACCTGTGACCATGGAAGTGATTGGAATTCCGGAATGTATTATTTGGATGAGTAGATAAAACCTTTAACAATATTCTCTGAATTTATTCACAACCGTGGCTTCTTTGTCTTTATAACTGTTCGTTAGCATCTTACTGATGCTAAAAAAGCAGACTTTGAATATTCTTTCCCCAGCAAAAAACTTTTCATCAAGTGTTGTGGTCACTGTGATCCGTTAATGTGCCAAATAGAAGTTGGTATGCAAGGCATCATCTGATCTAACCAGATCAAAATATTGTGTTATGTCCATAGAAAAATAACATATCTTTTATTACGCAGATTTCTGTCTGGGACACAAAACCCTGATCAGATTGTGGAACATCCTCGGGATAAAAATATTTATAGACATGTAAAAACTGCTTAATTTGACCCTAATATACTTTGGAACTTAATTCCTTTTTCTGCTTTGAAAGGAATGAAACAAATGCCAACACCGCATACTTTTTATGTGCCTGGTTACATGATTGTTACTATTTTAAGATAATTAAGATAATTTTTTTAAATAATAGTCTAAATTAATTCTCAGTGAAGATTTCGATAGGAGTTTTTGTAGTTTTTTTTATATTTGTCAGACCTGTGGACTGCTCCTGTTTTTATATGTAGAACATTTGGTGTGCAGTCATCTCAATTCTTATTCCCACCTTTTAACTCCCCCCACATCCCTAGTCCATTTTTGATCAAAGCTACACCTTGTGACCTGAGTGTTCTTAGATTTCAATTTCACGAATCTCAACCATGTGTTGCCATCAGACTGCGTGCTCGCTCCTGCTGAAACTTTAATTTGCTTGCTGATAGAAGGCACATGTAAGTAACTTTGGGAGAAATATTCCCAACTGCAGTCAGCATCTAACAGATCAAATCTAAAATAATAATGCCAGAGCTGTCTGGCTAGATTGGAGAAGGGTCTTTTCAGGTTATTAAGAGAGAGCTTTGGTGTCAACTCTTTAAGTCAGTTTAACGAGTTTTATATAGCAGTGGTAATATGGAACTTTGAAGAATCTGGTCTGTTGAAGATGAAAAATGAAATCCAGCCAGCAGGGCGTCCTCACCAGTTTTCATGAACCCTCTGCTGAAAGATTCTAACTTCAGGCTTTTTAAAAGCAGATTGAAACAATCAGCTGTGGCACAGGTGGGTACATGTGAGGGGTGAATGATAACTACAAGATAAATCTGGAAGGATGAATGAGAACGGCAGCTTGTTTTTATAGAAGCTTTTTTTTTGTAAACTAAATACGACACTTTTATCAATTATGTGGCTTATTTGTATTCCCTTTGCACTATAACAGTTTCATTAAGGAAGAATAAAACATATGCTGCTCTTTTTCTGAAGCAGCAGTAATGCATGAAGATTTCAGAAGAACCTCCAGTGTTTTTACAGGCTGAAATTTCATCTTACTTTTAAAGCACAGTGATGTACATTCCATGTGTCCCTCTGTCCATCCATCTTAACAATGAGTTATCAGGTTTGCCCTGAAGTAATATCATTTTGTGGCCTAAACAGTTCAGCCCCATATGTTAGTGATAATAAGCAGCCATTTTAAAACTGAAGAGGTGGTTAACTTGTCACTTACAACTAAAGAGAACCCACTGCAGACGATTCTTTTCCACCTTGCTTTGGATGATCTCCTCAAAGAGCTTTTTGGACAACTTTTGGAAGTTTGTAATCTTTCAGTTACATCACAGAAGCTCTGATTTTAGTTCAACTTGACTAAAGCACGATACAGATCATTTTCAATCAGCATGCGGTTTTAATTCCTCTGTTCTCAGGCCAAATCAGTTTATCAAAGAAAAATCTAAATTTTCTTTGCTTGGTTTTCATAAACCGAGATGTGTAAAAATCAAAATCAGTGATCTGGTCAGAAACTCTGAAGTACAATCTTTTCCTAATCAGTGAACGCATCATACATTGCCAGGTCCAGCTAACAAGCAGCACTCTTTTAGTTTGGTTGCTGTTACTGAGTTACAGAGGCCCAGAGATGTAGTTTAAAAGGAAGCTATATTTTCTACGTGTGAAGACTTATCTGTGGTTCAGAGGTTGCGAGCGGGTGAGACGTATTACAGCAAAGTTCGTCTTTCTGCCTGTCAGAACGTCATAGAACATGCAGGATTTTACAAATACTGAAAGAATTTTGAATATCTGATCATAAGTTGGGGGTCTACATAGTTTCAGAAATAAAGATGGAGAATATTGTTGTTGTTCTTTTTTTTTTTTTACTGTATTAACTGCCACTGTTTCAGTTTCTTTTTTTTTCTTTTTTTTTTTATAAACGTGTCCTGTTTGGCAGTGCGGAGCTCAGAATTGGTGTCTGAGTACCAAGTAGAAGCCCAACAGATTTACTTTCACAAGCGGAGCAGTACAGCTTTTGCTATAGTCCTCCACTTGATATATGTGTGAAAAATCTTTATTATGAATTTTTGGGGTTTTTATTTCCTGATGTTATGGACACGGAGAGGGAAAATTAAGGAGAAGAAAGAAGGAAGATGAAGAAGAGAGGTAGGAAACAATAAGTCAAGAGAGAGGGTGAGTTGAAAATGCAAGAGAGGAAGGGGAACAAAGAAAACACAGGAAGACATTGAAGTCTGCCTCCAAACCCACAGGACGGCAGAGAGAGGGGGAAAAACAAAACAAAACACGAAAAGGAACATTGACAAAACAAACCAAACATTGTGAACTAAGAATTACACAACCACATCACACAAAAATAGGTATAAAAATACAACAACAATGTCACAGAAAAACTCATGGTACTGATTAATCAAGCTCTAGTAATGATAAGCTCAGCCCAAGAATATATCCTTAAACACCAGAGACCCCACATTTATGTATGTGTGTTAGCATGCTGGTGCATATAAGGTTTCTCCATAACAGTGTTCGATAGCTGGTGTGAGCAGGCATCAATCCGTCTCCCAGGAATTGATGCAGACATGAAGGAGATCGGAGCAAAGATGTCCAAAAGACCGCCAGAACCCCAGGCCAGCATCTGGACACCAAGTTGTACCAGCTCCCGGTTCCTGATCCCGCGCAACGCAGGGCGCCGAGACCAGGCATCCAACGAGGGCCAGGGCCGGTCCAACCCGTCAATGAACCGGCCACGCACGGTGCGCACAGAACAGGTGATCAAACGAGCAGAGACGCCGGATCCGCATCCCGCCGAGCCACCAAGCAGGCACCACCCAACAATCCCAAACCTGGCACCTCTAAAAGAGGTGCCCCATCCAACCAAAGGAAGATACCGGCCCAGCGCATCGGCCGACCGACACACCGGCCCCCCCAGGCCCGGCCAGGCACGCACCGGGTCCGAACCAGATTGACCATCGATGCACCGGAAGGCAGGGGCCCGAGTCATCGGCGGGGAGGGACGGAGGGGAAATAGGCCCCCCATAAGTGTAAGGCCTGAGGTGCGCCAGGCGAGGGGGCAGACCAAGATCCAATCTGACAGGTAGACAAAGACATACAGACACAGTCATACATTCCCTCCCTCTTAAACCCATACATTCTCACTGACTCACCAAGACACCCAAAAAAATGACGCTGTACCCTCACTCACACACCCCATACACACTTTATGCTCCCAGGTCCAGGTCCAGATACCGATGCCCCAGTAGAGCCACCAGCCCCCGGACCCGGGAGATGGACCCCCTACCTTCTAGGACAGAGACAAGCAGACGGCCAAGGGCCCCACAGTGGCAAAGCAGCCCGACAGCCCAGGACCCCGACCAGATCGCCTGTTCCTCCTCCGGACCCCAACCCCTGATGGCCCGTAGCGAACAGGGGTGTGAAAAGACCCCTAGCCTCCATCCTCCCGCTCGAGTATGGTGTTGATGCGTGTTGTTATAATGTGCATTTAAAACAGAGGGGTGGGATGTGGGGAAGGCAGCCACACATGCCCCAACCCCCACCCCGAGCCCTCAGTGTCTATATGTGGTTTAACAGTGGGCACCGGCACCAGAGGTGAAGCTGTTGGAACCGCTCCCCTCTGGATGCCGAAAAGTGTGCCCACCCCAAAGTCCCTACATATGTGTCGCGTGAGAATGTTATAAGTGGGAGTGTCTAAGTTGTATATTAAAATTGAGACCCAGGACACCACGGGATAGCGAGGAGGGAAGCCCCTCCTCGCACCCCAGTGATGTGCCCATGCCCCAAGACCCTATATGAGTGGTAAAGTGATGGAGCGGGTGGACAGAGGTGTCCAGGGATGGGGAGGGAAGGACTGGGAGACAAAATGTCTTCCCAGGGAGCCAGCTCCCCCACTGACCCCAATAGGCACCGCTGTTCACCGGGAGGCCATGGCACGTTCGACCCGGGGCCCACGGCCACAGCACCACAAAGCCCCACGGACCCCAAGGCAGTCCCCCCAGCCCCATCCCAGAAGGGGAACTAAACCCACCCTGACATTCGCTCGACTCTCAAAACACAAAAGACACTAGACACCCAGGTTGAGTTCGCCCCAGGAGCCAAGTCCTGTGCGAAAAAGGACTGATCCGGCCCAGAAAGGGCACCCAGCCGCCGCGACCAGCAGCCAGGCACCCCAACCAGCAAACAAGGCGAGACGCCATATAAGGACCGGCGATGACAATCGGCCCAGAGAAAAAGAGAGAGGCGGCTGCACATGCCGGCCGCTGGCTGGCCCCGGCCCCCACAGCCAAATGAGACCCCCCGCCGGCCGACACCCAGCTAGGACCACAGCTAGGGGGTGCGGCGCCCCCGAGCCCCGAATCCCCAGGCCCACCCCAGACCCTACCCAGGCGCAGCACGGCCACCAGGGCAGTAACCTATGTCCGCCAGTGCAACCCCCCCAAGGCACCGTATGCAGCCATCAGGAGTTACCACCCAAAGCCCAACCCCAGGCCGGCCACGACGTCCAGCGCCCCATCCGCCCAGTGATCCCACCCCCTGGGGTCCCCCCCAGACGCCTCCAACCCCAAAACCCCCACATCAGCAACAGTGTCCCAAACGACAAAACCAAGTGCCCCCCACCCCCACTAGGTGATGGAGCCGATCAAAGGAACCCAGAGAGATTGATCAGATATGGAGCCAGAGGCCGTCTCACGACCAATATGGTCCAACAAGAGATTTCTATACTGATTAATATTAAGAGCTTTTCTTATTTTTCCAGTTCAGGAGGATAGTTTTCTTAGCAATGCATAAGGCAATGTGAACCATTAGAACTGACTTTGTGTCCATGGTGACATCATTTAAATTTCCTAACAGGCAAATTGAGGGAGATGGTGGGATGTTACATTTCAGACACTTTGATAAGTCCTCACATATCTGCCACCAAAATTTCTTAACAGGTGGACAGAACCAAAGCACATGAACATAAGTATCTGGTATATTGCTTGTGCATTGTAAGCAGGTACTAGACGATGTAAAACCCATCCTAAACATTCGTTGACCTGTATAGTGTACTCTATGAAGGATTTTGTATTGTATTAATTGCAAATGAGGATTTTTTGTTATTTTAAAGGTTCTTAAACATATCTGAGACCAGACGTTTTGGTCAAAGCTGGCTGATAAATCCACCTCCCATTTTGAAATAGGGATGGCTATTGATTCATCTAATGTAGATAAAGTTTTGTATATTTTAGACAGCAATTTGGGGGGGTTGAGATTAAGAAAATCTAAAACTCTTGCTGGAATTTGTAATTCAGCTGTATTGAGCCTAAATTTACCTTCAATAATAGATTTAATTTGTTGATATTCTAAGAATTTGTTTTTATCAATTCCATATTGTGTAATTAATGTATTAAATGGGATAAAGTCTGTTCCTTCAAATATATGTTCCAGGTATTCAATTCCATTGCACCTCCAGACTGGGAAACTTATCATACATTTTTTTTGCAAGATGTCGAGGTTATTCCAGATGGGTGTACGTCTGCATGGGATTATTGTGGACTCAGTTTTAACCATCTTGAGATGTATTGGAGCCTGTTGGCTAAGAAATAATGATGGAAGTTTGGTAGATCTAGACCTCCTTTTTCTTTGGTCTTCTGCAGTGTTTTTAAGCTGATACGTGGGGGTTTATCTTTCCAAAGAAATTTAGAGATAGAGGAGTCCAGAGATCTAAACCAGTCTAGTGATGGTTTACTTGGGATCATTGAAAATAAGTAGTTGATTCTGGGCAAAACCATCATTTTTATTGAAGCAACCCTTCCCATAAGTGATATGTGTAAGGATTTCCATCTAGCAAGATCATCTTCCACTTTTTTTAAAAGTGGGATGTAGTTTAGCGTTATTAAATCTGCCAGTCTTGGTGAGACATTGATAACTAAATAGGTAATATTCCCTGATTGCAGTTGTGTATTAGTTGGATTCTGGAAAGAACAATTGATTGGAAGAACTGTAGATTTTAACCAATTTATAGAATAATCTGAAACATTTGAGTAAGAGTTTATCAACCCGATTACCTGAGAGAAAGAGGTTTGTGAATGCTGGAGAAAAAGTAATAAATCATCTGCATACAGACTGATTTTATGTTCTATGTTATTGCATTTTATGCCTTTAATATTGTGAGTTTGCCTGATTGCTGCAGCTAGTGGTTCAATAAAAATAGCGAACAGGGAGGGAGAGAGAGGACATCCCTGCCTGGTACCTCTCTGAAGATAAAACCTAGATGATGTTTGGTTATTTGTCCTGATACATGCTGTTGGTGAACTGTATAATATTTTCAACCAGTTTATAAAAGAATTTCCAAAGCCAAATTTATGTAAGGTTACAAATAAGAATTTCCAGTTAACTCTATCAAATGCTTTTTCTGCATCCAAAGATAATATATTAGTTTGAATGTTTTTACAGTAAGAAAAATCTATTAAATCTATTAATCTACGTGAATTTGCGGATGAATGTCTCCCTTTAATAAAACCAGTTTGATCAGGATGTATTATAAGAGGGGTTACTTTCTCTATCCTTTTTGCGAGGGCTTTGCAGATTATTTTAAGATCAACATTAATAAGGGATATGGGAAGATAGCTGGCAGGAAACAAAGGGTCTTTACCTGATTTTAGTAGAAGACTAATGTAGGCAGAATTCATATTTGGTGGGAGTCGGCCATTTTCCTTGGTTTCCTGCAGCATTCTGTGGAATGTTGGTGCCAGAATATTCCAGAATTCTTTATAGAACTCTGCTGGAAATCCACCTGGGCCTGGAGCCTTTTTATTGGGCATGCCTTGGAGGGCCTCCTGGAGTTCAGCCGCTGTTGTGGTGAATCCAGGGCCATCGCTTGACTTTCAGATAATTTAGGTAGTGTTATGTTATCAAAAAATTGTTCAATTTCATGATCTGATGGATTTATCTCTGGTGAGTATAAAGCCTTGTAAAATTCTTTAAATGTGTTGTTTATTCTTCCAGGATCATATACTGTATTCCCGGTCTGATCTTTAATAGCAGATATAGTTGTTTTTTCTTTATTAATTTTAAGCTGGTTAGCCAAAAATCTACCTGATTTATTACCTTGTTCAAAGTTTTCTATCCTAAGTCTTTGAATTAAGAACTGGGTCGTTTTATTAATAGTTTGATTTAATTCTAGCTTTGCTTTACGGATTTTGCCTAGTCTCTCCTCATCTAGAGAAGCTTCAAATGAATTAATAGTTTCTTCTAATTCCTGAATACGTTTTTTTTCCATTTTCTTTTTATTTGATGAGAATGAGATTATTTTACCTCTAATCACAGCCATTCCTGCCTCCCAAAGAATGGATGGCGACGTACCAGGGAGGTCGTTATAGTCCAAATATGAGGCCCACTCTTTTTCGAAATATTTAATAAATTCTTTATCCTTAAGTAAGGATATATTAAATCTCCAATTTTTGCTTTGAGGTGTTTCTGTTTTATTTACTAAAGTTAGAGAAACAGGAGCATGATCGCTAATATCTATAGGGTGTATCTCAGTGTCTGAAATGTCAGTATACAGTGAGCTGCTGACTAACAAATAATCCAGTCGAGAATATGAATGGTGGACATTTGAGAAGAAAGTATATTTTTTGTCATTGGGGTGAAGAGATCGTCATGCATCACAAAGTCCATAATCGCTCATGTACTGTTTGACTATATCTATAGATTTCCAGCTGCGCTGTGTCCCTGCTGTGCTGAGCCTGTCTATTTCTTCATTTAAACCAAAGTTGAGGTCGCTCCCAAGATGAAGTGAGCAATCCATGTGTTCAAGAAGCACAGAGAAGAAGGAATGAAAGAATGAGGGGTCATCAACATTTGGACCATATATACTGACAATACATAACTTTTGGTTATGTATAGATAGTTTTACTATAATAAATCTACCCTCTGGATCTGTAACTGTATCTATTACTGTAAAATTTACATTTTTATTTATTAATATTGCTACTCCCCTTTGTCTGGAGTTATAGCATGCAGAAAACACATTAGGAAACTCAGGGAATTTACGATCATCTGCAGCTGAGGTAGATTTATGGGTTTCTTGTAATAAGACGACATCTGCCTTCAATCTTTTAAGCTGGTTAAAAATCTTAACTCTTTTCTCTCTGGTGCCAGCTCCATGAACATTCCATGTGACAAACCTTAGAGTAGTCATAGTTTTGAGATAAAAGTTGTAAAGTCCATATCACCATAGAAACTGATAAACACAGGTGTATTATTAGTTTGTGCTTGGGGTTGCCTGATTGAAAATCCTAAAGCCGAGATATAAGAAAGAGAGAAATAGAAGAAAGTTGTGAAGGTGTGAAGGGTGAGGGTGAGAGAGAAAGAAATAGTTATGTTATGAAAAGATTCTGTGTGTGTGTGAGTGATAAAAGAAGGAAAAAGGAGTGACAAAGACATTTGGTGATAGACATGTGAAGATGAGGGGAAAAAAAAGAGCCAGTATCCCAGTGCTTAGCCCTGGCCCCGCCCACATTGAGTAATGTAAACAACTTTACAGAGCTGTGCTAACATTACATTATAGTTGACTGATAAAACAACTCTTATCTGACCAGTGTTACATGACTAATAAAGCCAAGGAGTAAGCTGGGGGTCCCTGAACAGCTGCCCATTAACATACAGTTTATCTACCGCTACTGTAGCTCTGGTGCCTTCACTGATATATTTCTTCCTTATTGGGAACAAAACGCGTCTTCTATCCAGGATTTCCTTCGGATATTGATCATTAACGCTGTAATCCGTTCCCCGCAGCTCTCTGCCCTGTACCTCTGACCTGCTCTTTTTACTTGTAATGCTCGAATTTAGCAACAATTGGTCGCTGCCGGCTGTTGTTGGGCTTCTTACTTCCTAGGCGGTGAACGCGGTGAAAAGTGATGTTTTTTACCGTGTCGCTTGGGAGCTTTAACTGATGTTGGAGAAAATCTCGGACGGTGGAGTCAGCGTCGTCCTCAGCCTGTTCTGGGATCCCGGAAAAAACAAGATATTCCCGCATTCCCCTGGCCTGTATATCCAAGATAGTTTCTTTCATCCTCTTACTTTCTCCGGACAGCTGCGTCATCCCCTCGGTGAGTTTCTTTACACTCTCCCTAAGCGTTTGTTTTTCTGCAGCGAGCGATGCTACCTGTTCTTGGCTGAACTCCAGGGATTCCCTTAGAGCTTGAAATTCTTTATGGAGAACCTCAACCAGGCCCAGACGGGCATCTAGGCTGGTTAGCTTCTTATCTATTGAGTCCAGGACATAGCTGTAGCTTTTCTCTGGAGAGATTGTGGAGGTGCTGGCCTCAGAACGAGTGCGTTTTTGTGATGGTGTGCTTGTCGGCATAGCAGAGGTGGATTTCTTTGGCTTGCCCATAACAATGTTGTCAAAGCACTCGTCCAAGTAGCTTTCCAGGCTGTGCAAGGTTTCCTCGTCCAGTTTGTTTATGAAGAAATACAAAATAATGGTTATTATTATTAAACGTTTGCTATATTTGGCTCAAATGTTATGGTTTGTTTCTACCCGAGTTTGTTTGTTTTACCAGTTTACCGCCATATTACTTACGCACAGCTCTCTCGAGATCTCAGGAGCAGCTCATCCCTCCAACATGAACATCTTTTCAGACAAGTCTCTGTTTCAGTTTCAACACACCTGAATCAAATGATTAGGTCATCAGCGGGACCCCGTAGAACTGCCTGCAGACGAAGCAATTTAACAATTTGCTTCAGGTGTGTTGGACCAGAAACACATCTGAATGCTGCAGGACACCGGCCCTCGAGGACTGGAGTTTGAGACCCCTGCGCTGGAGTAAATTTGGTTCACTTGGAATGTAAAAGAAGATAGGAATTTATCTCCAAGTGTCTAATTATTTAATCTGCAATCAAATATTAATGCAAGGAAGGCTGAAGGGGTCTGCTAAACTTCCTTTACTCTGGTGTTTGTTAATTAACATGTTTGTTCTCATTTACTGGGAATGGTTCAATTAGAGGCTGTGTGATTTTTCTTTCAGCCTCATTCTTAAATGATTACCATCAGGCTGCTGATGTTTGTTATAAATTTGGCCCAGCTACATCTAAGGCCCGTAACTGGGCCTGAAGTGGCCTTCCATAGGGGGCACAGATGTTAAACCTGCATTTTCTCCAGTTGCAGAGATAAATGAGCCAAGTTAGTGTGGCTGACTCCAAAGAAAAACCAGCAGCCTTTTGTCTGGAAAAGGGCCATGTGCTCCATTCTCTTACACTCAGAGTCATCCACTTGGCTTTGCTGTTGTGAAACAGGCATGTGCGGCTAATTAGATGACAACTGATGCTAAACAACATCTACGGGAACAATTAGGGCTTAGTAACTTGGACGATGAGATTTTGTGGCCTTAGGCATAGGAAAACATAGAATTAAGATTTATTACAGTAAATTATTTGCAGCACAGCCAGGTCACCTCTGGATTCACCTTCATTTCTGTCTACTCGGGCAAGATGGCTACAGTCTCTCGCCTCCCCAGTACTCTGGCAACTTTGCACTGTGATCTACTGGCAACGTGCCTTACCGGTGGTCTGATGCATACGTCAGAGAGCCTGCTGCAGTAAAGACTGGCAACTATGGCTCCATAAAGCACCACTATGACTCACGGGGAAGCCTACTGTAGTTAGTGGTTAAAGGAGGTGGCAGTGAGCGGAACAGGAGCTGCTTGAATGGAGTTATTCTTGTTGAAGCTGTTTGAGAAAGTCTTACGTGATTGGTGCAAGGTTAACTTAACCTTTAAAATTACAATAATTATCAGTAAGAGGCTGGTTTCTTGTTTGGGATTCTGTATACTCCTGGGATTAAGAGATTAACTTTGATGTTTTACAGTTATATTTAGCAGTGGACATTTTTATTGTTGGATGCCATCTACTGAGAATCATTTAGTCTTGGCTGTAATTTAGCAGCAATCACAAGTAAATTTATGAAAAGTTTGCCTCATCACACACAGCAAAGGCTCTGTGTTCAATCTGGACTTCTAATGTTGCAGTTATGAAAAGGCTTTGAGCCCAGATTTTAGAATTAAAAATATATATTTTTTTCACAAAGCTAAACTTTTCAACAGGACCTTGTTGGTTTGGATAGCACACAAGAAAAGTTGTACCTTTCCTCCACAAGAACCAATGTTCAAGAATTTGTTTGATTTGTAAATAAAAATGAGCTGGCCAGAAAGCCACGTCTCTGTTTGCCATCTTAAAAAAAGAATTTGGAAATATACCGTGTGTGTCATCTGTTTTGATGTGAGCTTGTAAACCCATTCACCTCCTGTTCCTTTTTGCATGAGTAGCATCTTCAAATCGATCCGTTGTTGTGAACTTTAAGTCCTTAGTTTGTTTCTTCACCTCTGGGGCAAAGCCGGTGACCTCAGACCAAAGAGATGCGACAGAGTCTTGGCATAGCTCTTTACTGCCATTAGCTCATGTGATTGGGCTTCAATAAACACCAGATGACCCACAGACATGGAAAATGTGAACAATAAGCAGATGCCTTTCACCTCTGGGTAAATGGTCAAGACAGTTAAAATTCCCCAATGTAAACTGTCTTCAGCTATTACTTTTCTTCCTTTCTTCTTCAATAATGTGGATACTGGAGATTGTACACGACTTACAACTCTATATGCACTGTTAACGATTGAATGAGCCGCTTCTTACTTTAAGTGCCTTACTAAAGTATTCACACGCCTTGACATTTTTCACATTTTAAACAGTACAATCACTAACTTTAACGTATTTCAATGGGATTGTGTGTGATAGACCAACAAAACATAATACATAATTGTGAAGTGGATGGAAAATGATTGTTACACATAATTAATGGCCTGCATTTGTATAGCGCTTTTTCAGTCAGAGGACCACAAAGCGCTTTACACTACATTCAGTCATTCACCCATTCACACACATATTCACATGTTGATGGTGGCAACCTACTGCATTGTAGCCACAGCTGCCCTGGGGCACACTGACAGAGGCGAGGCTGCAGGACAAAGGCGCCCCCGGGCCCTCTGACCACCACCAGCAGGCCACAGGGTGAAGTGTCTTGCCAAAGGACACAATGACCGAGACGGATAGAGCAAGGATTCGAACCCACCAATTACGGGACGAATTCCTACCACTTAAGCCACAGTCTCCCCCTTGAAAATTGCGACTTGTATACAAAGTGAAGTCTGTATACTAATTATTAGTTCTGAAGGAAATCTGGTGAGCTGGATTTTATTCAAGGATTCAAGGAACTTTTATTGTCATACCATCTCACGTTACATGTAATGGTATGAAATTAGGACTCGGGTCCGGAATTATAGCCTTTTTAAATTAAATTAGTAAAAAAAAAATATATATATATATATATATAATAAATAAATGCAAATGTGCTCTACAGGACATAGCTGGAGTTCAGCAGTCTAACAGCTGCACCAGTGTCTGTGGGATGATGGTGTTGAAGGCTGAGGAGAAATCCAGAAAGAGCAGACGGACATAGAAGTCTTTAAGCAGGTGGGGACAGATGACGGTGACAGTGAGATGTTCAAGATGTCTGCCAGCACCTCAGCCAGCTGACGTATACAGTCCCTCAGTACCCGCCTGGGATGTTGTCGGGCCCTGCTGCTTTGTGAGGGTTGATACACTGAAGGGTCTTCCTTACATCTGCTGTAGTCGCACTGATGGGCGTGTCACCAGGTAATGGTGTAAGTTTGGTGCTGGGGGAGACATCAGGGAACTCAAAGCAGGCATAGAAATGGTTCAGTGCATCTGGCAAGGAGGGGTCTCTGGGGCATTGTGCATCCTTGGTGTTGTAGTCTGTGATGCATTTAACGCCCCTCCACATGCGCCGAGGGTCATTGGTGGTGAAGTGACCCTGGATTTTCTGGGCGTATGTGGCTTTGGCCCTCGTAATGCCCGCAGTCAGTTCTTTTCAGGCCTCTCTGAGTGCTGATGCCTCACCTGCCTTGAATGCAGCATCCCTAGCTTTCAGCAGAGCTCTCACCTCAGAATTCAGCCAGGGTTTCTGGTTCGGATAGCAGGTTATAATCCTGGTGGTGGTGACATCATCAGCACATTCGGAGATGAAACCAAGGACAGATGATGTATATTCCTCCAGGTCCACCTCTCCCTCATATGTAGCTGCCTCTTTGAAGACCTGCCATACTGTGCATTGAAAACAGTCCTGGAGCACACAGGCCGCATCTCTGGGCCACACAGTGATCGTCTTCTTCGTTGGCCTGATACGTCTCAGCAGAGGGTGGTATGCTGGCGCCAGCAGGATGTAGATGTGGTCGGAGAGGCCATGATGGGGGCGAGGAAAAGCTCTGTATGCACCGCTGATGTTGCTGTACACACAGTCCAGAGTATTTTCTCCGCGTATAGGAGTATCCGTCAGTTTCACGTGGTTAAAGTTCCCCGCAACCACGTAAAACGCCTCCGGGTGCTTTGTTTGCAGCGAGCTAATGGTGTCAAATAGCTCCTTTGTTGCTTCGTTGGCATTTGCACCCGGTCGAATGTAAACAATGGTGAAGAACACTGCAGTTAACTCTCGTGGCAGATAAAACGTCCGACATTTCACAGTCATAAGCTCTATTGCCTCAGAGCAGGAGCTTTTCACCAGTCCACAGTTCGTACATTCACGTACACACAGGGTGTTCCTGTGTTTTACCCGACCAGTGGTCGCGGTCCTCTCTGAAAAACTGAAGCCCTTCGATCTGGAAGGCTGAGTCTGGAATGTTGTTGTTCAGCCAGGTTTCCATTATGGAAAGAACAGCACAGTTCCTCATCTCTGTAAAAACACTCGGCCTCAGACGTAACAAGTCCAGTTTGTTATCCAGTGAGCGGACGTTGGCCAGGAAGAGAGTTGGTATCGGTGGTCTCCTAGCCTTTAACTGTGCCAGCGCACCCGCCCGTGCGGGTGATAATACGCATGATATCCCTTAATAATACGATGATACCCCTTAATTTTATCAAGGGGTATCAGCGTAAAGTAGGATATATACTATCCACCCATCACACTTTTCTACAGTTGATCTTCCTTAACCAGGTGAGCGTTCACTATGCAGCAATTCAAGGTGGTTAATCCGAATTATCTGGGTACAATCAGCCAAAATTATACAAAATCTAATTTACACTACTAAAATCCGACCCCCTTTCCCCCCTTGCATGACACATTGTATGTAAATGCTTGCAATTGTAATATCAGTTTCTGTTGTTACATCTTGGAATCATTCCTTCTGGCAATCTGACCTTCAGGAATTGTTTGAAGTTGAAGAGGAAACTGTGACGTGTAACTTGATACCCAAAATCTACTTAAGGCTCTTTTTATGTGGGGGAAGAAAAAGATCACAGCTAACTAGGATTCATCGTTTGAACTCCAAGGCGTTGCCCTTTGATGAGAAGTTTTCCTCTAGTTGGGCTGTGTGTTCAGTGTTTATTTAGTCTTTTTGTCTCTATTGCATAGATCCCCTCTAAATGAGAGCAGAAACTGGATCCCCCAACAGTCTCCTAGCAACCTGTTTCTCAGAAATGAAGCACATTAGACAGAAATATTTTACAATTCATTTAGAAGGATTGTCTGTGTCCAGTTGAGGCCTGCGGTTTGTGACTAATTTACTGGTGCATTCCACAAAAACGTTCTAGGCGGAAAAAAAGGGAAAGAAAACGACAGCTAAATCTCCACTGTTCCCCTTAAACAAAACTGTCACTCTTCTGTTTACCTGCCCCCTCATCTCAACAAACAGATTCTTCAGTATTTAGAAATTATGATGCAGCCCACTGTGAGGTGTTTGTTTACTTGAACTCCGGTTCCCCAGGGTGTGCCACCATCTCTACCCAAAGGCAGACGAGACCTGGAAGCAATCAAGCCGTTTCAGCAGCCCGCTGCCACTCTTTGTCTTCATCTTTCCATGATGGCCACATCCGTTTTTCATTTTCAAGGGATTGAAATGAAAAAATGCATAACAGAATAGACAGTCACCAGCAAATGCAAAACTATCTCATCAAAGTGAGCCTCTTATTCACCTTTAAGAAAGGAAGAACAATAAGATATGATATACCAGGTGAGAATCTTCGTAACCTAAGCTACAAAGGTGTCTGTTTTTGTTTAAGTTTGGTGAAGAATAGTTTGAATACTCATTACTTCTCACATGCCCATATGCTGTACAAATGTTGGACAGTCAGAGTGTGCGTCAGACAATGTGTTTTAAGTTTCAACACCATTATTGTGGCACTCCTACCAACATTTCTGATGTCTTTTATCCCCTGACAGGAGAAAAGCACTTCATTATTTGTCACATTTCAAGCAAGTAACTGTTCCTGGCAGGTTAAAAGTGGTTAAACTGAGAGCAGTTTGACTTTGGTTTTGAGCTTGTTAACAGCCTGACATGAGCAGAGACTGAACACTGACGCTATTGGCCCTCCATCAATAATTCACAGAGAGAAGAGGGAGGTAATCTTTGTTTCTTCATATTCAAGGTTAGATATATGATGCTTGGCTCTTACATCGCTGGGTATTTGGTTGATTTATCTTTACTACATCAGAAGTAGCAATAATTGTTGCTTTGATACTGTAGCAAACTTAAATGTTCTGACTAAATTGGAAGCTTCATGTCATTTTAAAAATTTTACATGCACATCTAAATCGAGAAATGTGATTATTGAGCTAATACCTTAACCAGAATGGGGGCCTTAATCCCAGTTTAAATGTCACTTTAGAAAATTTAATTATTAAAATGAAGTACCTTTGACTCTGGTGAAACCGTCTTAGCACTACCACAGAAGGTAATATCTGCAGTCTTCCTTATTTTCACTCTTGATGGTATAACCAAACAGCGGCAATGAAAATTAATGGTGCTCCTGTATTGGCTACTTTGCAAATGCCAGCCAATAGCATGTGATGCAGCCTTACACATATGTATTTTAGCTTCCCAAGCTGCATTTTCTTTTGAATATTTTAGATTTGCTCCATGAAAAAACTCTGTGAGTTGTCAAAATTTCCCTGAATAATTTTAGGTCACATTCCACAGAAAAACCCCTGAATAGGTGGGGGTCCACTGTGGTATAATATCACACTGAAAATTTTAGGAATATCGCGTATTTGTTTTGATTACATTAATTGTTGGAAGAAGAGAAAAAGAAGTGGTAGATATAACTGTTTTTCACAAAATCACCGGTGACAAATGCTGGTACCCCTGATGTCATTTCTTTGTAAAACCACTTTTGCTGACGGGACAGCAAATGCCATATAAATCACAAGGTTGGAGCATACAGAGAGATTATGGCAGGCCATACCTCTTTTATTATTGCCTGTTTTCTATAGGAATTAGCCCTGGGGAAGGTGATGGTTATGGAAGAAGGTTGATTTTTCTCTGATGAACCATTTATTTGTTGATTTTCTGGATTGCTCTCCTGCCAATAGCCCATACTTTGCCATCCTCCCTTTCTATGCATGGACACTAGCTAAATGTGTGTCCTGGTCCAGCCTAGTGGTCAGTAGCATCAACAGGGCACCACTGCCAGTCAATGACTAGATGCAATCTGCTGGGATTCAATTAAATTCAATTCAAAAATACTTTATTGATCCCAGAGGGAAATTAAGTGTTGGTATAGCTCATATAATTAATTCCTTAAAGAGTTGTTGTAGATATTGATGGCTGTGGGCAGGAAGGAATTCCTGTAGCGGTCTGTATGGCAGCGAAACTGAAGAAGCCTCCGACTGAAGACGCTCTGTTGTTGTATGACTGTCTCATGAAGAGGATGCTCAGGGTTGTCCATAATTTTTTTGATTTTATGAAGAATCCTTTGCATTATCATCTCCAGATTTTCCACAGTTGTCCCAAGAACAGAACCAGCCTTCTTTATCAGGTTGTTTAGCCTATTTAAATCCTATTCTATTCTATCCCATTCCTATCCTATTCCTTAAATAGAAAACTAACTAAAACTTTAAACTGATTGGAATGTTTCTTTAATTGCATTGAAATGGCTTTTCTTGTAAAAAGTCAATGTCTCAAGTCAAGTGCCTTGAGATGACATCTGTTGTGAATCGGCGCTATTTAAATAAACTGAATTGAATTAAATCATGGTATTTTCTAACACAGGCTTGTGACCTCACTGAATAAATGTAGGCAAAGTTTGATTTTTTTCAAAGTTTTTAGTTTGCAACCATGCAATAAAAACATTGAACAATTAATATACATTTAGAACAAATCCAGCTGATAAGGTCATTTTCTTACTTAACATGGTGTGGAAACTTTGGTCAAACGATCCATTAAGCAAACCCAGGGGTTTAGAGTTCACCTCTCTATGCCCATAGGTTTTCAAAGCCTGACTGTGTGGTGCCTGTTTTCCATCACAAGCATTTGTTGTTAGCTACAGCTTGAATCCAGTGCAACATTTTGCTCAGACTTTGTTCTTGGTGGAACCCCCTTTTATATTTTACAACAGGAAGTGGAAAGCTAGCTTTTTCTATAAAAACAAGGGGGTGTCACCAAAAGTAACAGATTGCGGAGTTGCCGCAGTTTGTCTGTTGCCTTCTTGCTGGGCCTTAACCACTAAAGTTCAGGTGTTTCCGATAGCAAGAAAGAAGATGGAATTACTGGATGGTCCCAAGCTGACCAGCTCCCTCCTTCTGTCAGCCAACATCTGATTTGCTAGCAGGTCTCAGACTCAACTTCTAAGTATGTGTCCCTGTTCTTTGGTTTCCACTTCTGGGTGTGTGTACATAGTAAGGCTGTTGGTGTGCTGCGAGGATGCTTGAGCTCCTGGCTTTATGGGAATTCCTCTGGATAACCACCTATGACTTTATGAAACACTTAAGTTGGTTTAATTGATTTTCCACATTTTGTGGTCACTTGTTCCAAGTTTGTCCTTCACCACAAAGGGAATCCAAAGTAGCTCCTTGTACTAAACATAAGGTTAAAAGTAATGGTAATGGTGAATAATCCTGTGTGAAACTGAGAGAAAAGGGAAAAAAACTGAAGGTATTACAAAGTTTTTATTTTTTGGCTGATTTACCCCTAGGTGTAGCAGGGTAAAAGACTGAGTACAAAAAAAGGTATCCTGACCATTAGAAATTAGGTATAGTTAGGATAAACAACAAACAAAAAAAGGTAAATGGCTATTCCTCAATTTCTGTAAACTGTTTAAAAATAGTAAATTTGAGATATTCTGTGTTTGGTCTCATATATATTTAATTTGTTTTAGATGTACCCATTGTACCATTTCAGTCCAAGACATTCCAATAAAAGTAGAAATGAGAGCAATTACAAACTAGTAATGAGGTCATAAATGCACTTTTGGATCCTAGCAAGGGATGCTAATCATCCAAATGCAGCCTTCCAAAGACTTCAATTGTGACAGCTATATTCATTCAAAAAAAGTCTATTAAACCATTTATAGAAACATGTATGTTTACAATGCCAATTTTGATTATTTATTTAATTAACACTAAGCAGATACAGTATTTTCTTGAACAGCATAATAGCAAGGCTGTTAAAGAAAACTGTATGAATACTGGACTGTCCATATTTCTGTTGATACCTTTGCCCAGAAGTTGCAGAGATGCATATGAAATGAGAAGTGTGAATTTGTACTTTGGCAAAAAGCTTGATGCAAACCATTATCTATCGCCAAGTCAAAACAAAACATAATCTCAGGACATTATATAAAAACAAACAGCCCTAATTCAAATCCAGTTGCATTCCTTAACTATTTCTTGTGCATTAATATTGCATCTGGACTTGAGTATGGCTGCACACACCTTTGCATTGGCCTCTTTTTCAACAATGGCAAAACCCATTTATTCCGGGCTCCATGGCCAAGAATGCAGAAGGATAACCTTTGATGATAGCTACAAAATTATAGATGTCTTGTTGTGAAGGAGAAAACCTGTGGCCATCTGCTAAGGAATGCAGCAGCTCTGTGTAGATGCACAGAATGTGGTGTGCCTGGAGACAGATGCTGAATGGCAGAACAACTTGCATAAATCTGCAAAAAAACTATATCACTGCTTTCTCCCACAATGGTTTGTTCTGTGTCCAACAAGAAAACAAGAAAAGATGCAGTATACCCACAAGTAACACTTCTGAATCAAATATGGTGTAACGGCGTTGCAGGCAGCTAACATCTTTCCATCCACATGACAAAGCAGTGGATCTGCTGCAAACCCTTGTATTTTGGTGCAGACATGTAAAACCCTGAAGTAGTAATAAAAGTAGTGGATGCACCACCAGGTGGCTAGTATGTGTTTACCATGAAGACTGAAAGAGGGCTAGTGAGGAGTCATTGCAAACCAAGGAGTTTTACTGAGTTCTTTGGTAAGTCCTCCTGCTTAGGTGTGAAGAGATGTGGTAACTTCAGCTCCTCTCTCAAGTTCTGTTTGATCTTCTAATCATCTAAAGAAATATGCTACTTTGATTTCCTTCAGACAAAAGAAACAGAACTTCATTATATATTTTAGTATTTTTTTTCTGACAAATTACTTGTTACATTTCAATAACTAAAAGTATGTTTCTTTTAATTTTATCTAAAATTTGTTTAATCTTTTTAAAGCTTTTTTCTACTGGCATACAAAGATAAAAATGAGAGAATTGCTACATTTTAGACCCACTCTTCCTTCGCAGAGTTTGTTTGATCAATTCACCCTGTGGACTGTCTGATTTGGAAATAAGTCACTACTTCAATGTAATTTCTTCAGTCAGTTTATAGCCATGGAGAGGAATGGTAATATGAACAGAATCTGAATTAACTTTTTCAGTGTAAGAACTGCAGTGTTAGAAGTGCAAAGATGACTGTAATCTAATTGATTTACATTCTGTGATGTCCCAATAATTTCAGATTTTTTTGTTTCATGCTTAATGACTTAAAGGTTCTGAAGAAATAAATTGAGACCCCAAAATCACAAAAATGATATGATTTGATTATGATTATTTCTGAATGTAGTTTTTCCACAGGTCAAACTGTGAATTTATCTGGCCAAGCCTTCCAGAATCTAAAAGTTTGCTGTGACTCTGGGTGTTTAGAGAGTGTTGGCTCCCCTCCTCCATCATTTACTTAATAGTAAGTCTGCAATTTCCAGCTGTTTGGAATTTGTAGTTTAAGCATTTTTTGTTTGGTTTTTTGCATTTGTCTCCCCATATCTTGCTAGCAAGAGAAGTTGCTTAAAATCTCTTGTTTCATTTAGTTTTTCCTTTGTCATATATCTGAAACATCAGCTTTTAGAAAACAAATCTTCTCCGTGGATCAAAAAAACATTCTATGAAACTGCTCACTGTAAGATATGCTTCCTCTACTGGGTGTTTTATCAGTTGCTTTGATCAGAATTAGGTAATACTCTGTTACGATATCTGTAGATTTTGGAACCCTCCCGCTTTTCTCTAAGTATAGGAAACTGGACCAAGTCGCACAAACAGAAGAATTGTCTCTGCTGGTGGACCTTTGTGGACCCCCCCTCACCACCACCACCACTTGTCCTGAGAACGTAGAGGGCAGAAACCAAGTATATTTCATGTCAGCAAGTTTAGAAAAACTTGTTTGTTTAGTTAATTTATTAAACCACACGTGCTGCCTTATGGGTATTTGGGAGGTATTCGGTCATGACTGGAGGGATTATTGTGGCTGAATGAAATTAAACAGCTCTGAGAATAAAACAATGCTGGCCCCGTCTGGTCAGTGTTTGAACAAATACTCTTCTGGCTATGGTGAAATCCTACGATCCAGCCTTGTTTGTTCTAACCATGTGGGTTCTGTTAAAGCCATTTGACTCTGGCCAATCAGCAGCTTTTTTATAAATAACTAAAACAACCGTATACCACAGAGTCCATACGTTGGGTACTCCATGTTGGGTTAATAGACTTGATATTTGTGTCTTCTTATTTAAATGCACAGTAACCTTGTAATTGTTCTGTTTTTCTTAATGTCAGTGGTGTAAACACTTCTTTCTGGGGTCTAAAAGTTATGTTCCTCATTCAGGCCAAACATTCAGTCTCCTCTGCTACATCAGGAGGAGCATGTAAGGATGCTATCATGTTTTAATCTCTGTCATCTGGTCACAGCTTTCTCTTTTTTAATAAAGCATCTATGATGGGCTCAGACATGTTGTCCCAAAGGTCATATAACAGTTTTACAGTTATTGACTGGGAAAGGGGTTAAATGCCTCATGAAAGCAGCTTTTAAAAAAACACCTGCTGAAGTAAAAAAAAAAAAAAAAAAGATTCTGCAAATTGACTTAGTTTACTTTTCATGTGGAAATAATTAATGTACACAATCTCTTCTTAAGCTAATCAGGTGATTTTCTTAGGTTTTGGGCCTTTAAGGAACGGCTCAGGGTATTGAGACAGGTAAGGTAAATAATTGCAGTTATATTCACTTGATCAAACGTATATATTTTTTAAAGGCATATACAAGTTGAGATAAGTTCAAAATAGCTCTAAACTGTTTAGATTCAAATTCAAAATAACTTTATTAACTCCATTTATCCCAAAGGGTAATTAAATGTTGTCGTAACTCATATCCATGTATCGTCAAATATTTGTTGTGGATGGTGATGCTGTGGACAGGAAGGATCTCACGTGACATGCTAACAGCTCAATTTGCTGGCAGGAGAGACGATATTCCACAGTAACATGTCCTGAAGGACATCCTCAGTTGTTGACAAGCACTGCTAATCCACCTCATATGCTTTTGCTGCTCTTCTTTAAGTCCCTGTCTGGCCGTATGGTTTGAAAACCAGCTAGAGAAGTGAATCATATCCCCCAGCTGAAGTGGGGGATATGATGCTTGCCCCATTATGATGGATGGAAGAGCTGGTTTGAACTTCCTCCTTCTCTCTTATGTTTGGTCCCATCCTTCATCAGATATTATTTGAGCTTTTGAGATTGTATCAGCTGCTCCCAGTTGGAAAAACAATACCTAGTTACCCAGGTTATGCTTAATAACAACTGTCTGAAAGTAAAAAAAGAGCAAAAATCCTTCCAGCGGCATAGCATCTACAACCCGGGGGGGGAAATTGTGCAAACATGCAATGCTACTCTACAAGAAGAACAAATCAGAACTAACGTAACAGAGCTAGGCCAACATGCTGCCACCATTAGCGTCACAAGACCAGAATGATGTGTAACAATCTTTCATGTAAAGATCTGAGTTATATCAAATACAAACTGTTTCTGTTGCCTGTTGTATTTAAAAGCAAGTGTTAAACCCCAGTCATTGATGAGGCATGGCATAATTCTGGACATTTGACTTCTTTTCTCTGTAAAATTGGGAGAATTAATGTCATTTGTAGGGTTTCCAGACATGGACCTGGCATTCAGGTGTAGTCGTAACTCATACATTTCAACCCAGTTCAAGTCAGGTCTTCGGGTTGGTGTGTTTTATCCACTGCCCCAGACGGGACAGTCTTGGTACAGAGAAACAGCCACTGGGCCCCCACTGATTCAGTGTTTGTGAGTTGTATTTTTCATGCACATAATATTTGTTTTTGTGGCAAATATAATTCTAAAGGCATGTTTAAACGTTTCCATGGCAATTAGAAAGCGTTAGGGGGCAGAGAGGATATCACACGTTATGTTGTTGGCGCTAATAAAGTTACAAGCACACATTGGATCTACGTTTATTATTATATTTAAATATTATCCTGTTTTTTATGCTGGTCGTTTCTTTTTATATGGTGCATTTATCCTACGGTTCGTGTGAATATTGTCTGATGTTAAACCGATTCGTGGAGAAAAAAAGTTTGTGGACCCCTGCTGTAGAGTGCAAGGAATGAGGTCAAAGGGTGTCCTGCTGATATCTGCTGTTTACTGACATCTGTTTAAGCACTGATGATCTCTATATGATCTCTAGGTCCCCTTACTAAAATGTAACCTTTAATTCTCATTGCTTCTAAATATTCCCATCACACATCTTAAAAATAATCTAATTTTCATCCATTTAAAAATGACACACTTGTGTCATTTGTTCAGATTCGGACTAATTACAGATTTTTTTATTGGTGTCTACCACATTGCTACCAATACAAAATGATGTTAAGTAGGCAAATATCTGGTGTCAGTGGACAAATCATTGCCTGTGCAGTTGTTGTCCCCATGGAAATGGGTTCTTTTTAAAATTAAAAACATGTCTCGTCCAGGTCGCCAGCTCCTTCTTTTGAGATCATTTAGGGAGGACCCCCGCTGCTGCTAAGCATGCACCTATGAGCAAAGAGAAACAAATGCACATACTTTAATTACTGTCAGTGTGGATATTTGGTTTTTGTTGTTTGAAACCTTCTCCTTGCAATCAGAAGTTGGAGCACAAGGAGTCAGAGTTTATCTCTCCTTTCCATGACTGTAAAGCTGCTGCAGGAGTTTGAGACATAATATTATATTCAATTCTGTTTATTTATATAGCGCCAATTCACAACAGATGTCATCTCAAGACACTTAACAAGAAGTAATTTCAATACATTTATACAAACATTCCAATCAGTTAAAAAGTTTCCTATTTAAGGAATCCCAGCAGATTGTGTCAGTCATTGGCGTGAGGTTGGGCCTCGTTGATGCAGACTTCCCAACCACAGCAATCCTTCAGCAATCCCTCATACTGAGCAAGCATGTAGCGACGGTGGAGAGGAAAAACTCCCCTTTAACAGGAAGAAACCTCCAACAGAACCAGGCTCAGTAGGAGCGGCCATCTGCCACGACCGTCTGGGGGTTTGAGAAGACAGAGCAGAGACACAGAAGGAACAGAAGATCTGATATGAGAACTTTCTATGTTACAGAAAGTAAAAAGTTGATAACAGGACACAGTGGATGTTCAGTTACTGGGAGCATCATCCCAGTCGATGCTCCTCGTCCAACAGGGCATTGCAGCCAAGCAGGATACCAGACCAGGTATATCTTCTATGGAGAGAAAAACACTGAGAGAACACAAAGTTAACAGTCAAAATAACAGAATGTAGGCGCTACCTCAGTTCTCCTCATTTCTAAGAGCCTCTGTTTATCCAAGTAGTCTGAATTGCTTGCTGAAAACTTCTTAGATGTCTCTGTAGTTTCAGGTTTTTTTTATTATTCAATTTTTTATTTCATGTTTTTAATTTAAGAGACGCTGGTTGTAGAAGGCCTTGCTTTCATGTCCTTCCTACCCAACTCTCATTTCAGTCCAGCCACCGTCCAGCTCATTAAATAGTTAGAAACCGCACGTTCAACGTCACACTTTTGTCCCGTTGCTGAATTGATGGAAAAACCTACATACTAGTTGGCGTCCAAAAGTGCAGGGGGGGGTTAAGCACACAAGGGGGATTTGTTTCTTATTCTCTCCCTCTCTTTACATCCTAATCAGATTTGGTTATTCAGGAATTAGGTCACATTTAACCAGATTCCATTTGGCGCTTATATATTTTCTTCCCTTTTTTGGCTATTTTTGTGAAGTACTACACGATGCATCTGTTGCAGAGGAAAACGTATACCGCATTGGCTTTGTGCTCTACGCAAACTGTGCAGATTTAAAAGGAAGGAACTTTTACCGATTATGTATATTTTTGTCTGGCAGCAGCTGCAGAGGAAGTGGTGCAAATTAATCTAATCGTTGTTCGGGCCAACCGGTCAGAGGCTGTTATTATTAAGCAGGCAGCGTGGTAGGCTGAACTCTGGGTGGGTGAAAGAAGGAAGGAGCTTGAATGTACCCTTTAATTAACAGATTGTATTTTTTGTCATAAGGTTCTGTTTCAGATTTCTATTTTTATTGTTTCATTGTTAAAATTACATGTTGTATACAGTAGTGTCCTCAATCACTCATTCATTATAACAAATCTTTTTCCTATTGGGCTGTGACTGCTTCAGTTCCAAACACTGAAACCTTTTGGCAGCACGAAAAATGTTTTAACATCCTTAACACTATACAGGGTCACAGTTGAACAAACCCAGATGACCAGAGAATGCTCGGGGCGCTCCAAAGAAAACCGGACGCAGCCCATACTCTCCCAGTACCATGGCAGGTTTTAATTTGATCCACAGAGCCAATGAAACAGAGAGCCAGGTCTTTCCTTTGCTGCTGTTTATTGTTCTGTTATGCTGCTTTAAAAAATTATCTCGCCTTCTCCAACATTTATTTTCAGATTCTACTGTATTTGCTGACATAAAACTATGGAAATTTCCAGCTTTATTCTGTAAAGGCAAATTTGTCACTTGGTTTCTGAACACCAAGGCGATTACATTAAATGCATCCTTTCCTTCAAATGGACTATTTATATTTTTGGTAAAGTAGTCTGTAGAGTTTAATCTGGAAACACTAATTACCTTCATTTAGTTTTTTTTTTGATAGCTTTAAATATAAACTTAAAGTGATGATATTTTTACAAAACACGTTTCTGTTTTGTTTGTGTTCAATTGTTCTCTAAAGTCTAACAAACTGTATCTTCATCCTTGTGAGTTTTTCGTGGAGAGCAACCACGATCTCCAATATTTTCTGTGGGAATCTAATCAAAGTTGATCTTTGTGCCCATGACTGCCTGATAATGCCTAATATGAATAATCTTATCCATGGAGCTTTGTCTGTACACACAAACACATATTTACAGATACTGAACAATAAACAGTTTGCACAAAAGGAGAGTATTTTCAGTTTTTTTGGCAGCGTGTTGACTATGAAACATCCAAAGCTGCTTTCTGGCATTCCTGCCATGAACAGCCATAGCTTATTTACATTAGGAGCAGAGGATATGTCACACTGTGTGAAAGAGCAGTTGCTTTAAAACAGGGTATTGCTTTTTTTAAACTGAGAGATTTTTCTTTTGCTTTTGCAGATACAACTGTCTTTAGCATTTTATATTCGCAGTTATCAGCTCTGTGTATGTTCTGGCGCATTGTTGTGCTGCTCGTCAGACATTTGCGGCCCTGAGAAGGATTTTGTGCAACTTGCAACCTTAGTTTAAGAACTGTCCAAATTTAGCCCACCATTACTGGTAATTGATGTAGATTGCATTTTTTAGAGTTCGATTTTCAATGATGTGAGACCTTTCAAACTGGATGCATCCAAATTGTAAATTGTTGGGTAAACAATAAGGTATTTTGATTTTATTACCCACCTGTTTTGCTGTCCTTTTCCACTGAGAATGACAAAGCAGGAAGGTATGCCTTTCTTTTAATAAGACATATTTTGGATCTACAATGTTTCACAGATTTCTTCTCTTGTTAAATAATTAATTTCACTATAACTCCATTAACTCCAATCTCCTTCGTGTCTGCATTGATTCCTGGGGGGCTGATCGATAGCTCCTCACACCAGCTATTAAACACTTGGATGGACTATGGATAAACCTTATATGCATGATCATTCATACATACACGCATACAGGTGTGGGGATTCTGGTGTTTACAGATGCATTCTTGGACTTAGGTTAGCATTACTAAATCTTGTAATATTCGGTACCATGAGCTTTTCAGTGACGGTGTTATTGTATTTATATATCTGTTTTTGGATTGTGGTTTTGTAGTTCTCGGTTCGCATTGTTTGATTTGTTTTGTCTTTGTTTGTTTGATTTGTTTTGTCTGACTGGGATGTTTTCTTGTGTTTTCTTTGTTCCCCTTCCTCTCTTGTATCTTCGACTAACCCCTCCTTTCCACCGGAGGCGAAAGCAGCACGAGTCCTATTTTCCACGCGGTACGCCTCTGAAACACGTAAATTTATACATTTTGGATAGGGGAAGACGGGAAATATAACGGCTCGGCATCCGAAAATTTGCAAAATAAAGGAAACGTGCTGCTTTGTGGTTGCTTTACTTAAAAAAAAAGGTCACTACCTGTGCGGCCCGGTGAGAAGTCAGTACCTCGCGGGAGGGTCTCATTTGTGTGTCATCACACAAATGAGCGATTTTTGATATTCCCTCACGTAACATAAACTTATTGGCGAATATAAAACGGACATAACATAAAACACAAACCTTCTGGAACCATTCGGTTGTCTTTTCCTGGTTATTGTTGTCATAGACGTTTATATATGTCTATGGTTGTTGTGTTTACTGACGAAACCACACGTGATTTTGCTAATCTCGCGTGATTTCGTGCTCTCTTGGTGACAGCTTCTTCCCTGCTGCTATGCGCCTCATACGCACCCAGTGGAAAGGGCCAAACAGCAGAGTACGCAAGTGAAACGTGCTGCTCCGGTGGAAAGGAGGGGTTTCCCTCTCCCTCTTAACTTGTTTTTCCTACCTCTCTTCGTCTTCTTTCTTTCTTCCCCTTTATTTTCCATCTCTCTGTCCACAATCAGGAAAAAAGAGTCAGGAAAAAAAAACCCACAGCAATTCCTAATGAAGATTTCTTACACATATATATCAAGCAGAGTACTATAACAAAAACTGTAATGCTCCACTTGTGAATGTAAATCTCTTGGAATTCTGCTTGGTACTCGGACACCAATTCAGTTTTAGGCAGCGCAACTTTTCTCTAAGTTTTGTCTGCAATGTTAACTAGAGGCATAAAAATTATAGTGAAGAGGTGCATCAGAAGCATGGAGAAAAAGCAACCTTTTGGGAGTCAGTCAAACTCCAAACTATTGAACGTTTAAATAAATCCGTGGAAGCCAGTTGAGAGTTTATTGAAGGTTTTGTTGATCGTGGGGGAAAAACATACTTGATTTTTGATAAAACTATGCAAATGGAGGGCTGCAGAAAGATGATAGCTAAACACAAAAACACTGACACTCATGTTCTTTAATGGAGATGTCTGGGGCAGAGTTGGTCCTGATCATTATGGAAGTATGCACAAGGATTTTACTATTGGCAGGCTTCATTATGAGACATATTTTGGTGTTGAGTTCAATTCTAAAGCATTTTTTTTAAATGGAGATTTTCTTTTAAAAAATGTGAAAAACACATTCGATTCTTTTTTGCTCATAATGTTTGAGTGCTTTAAAAAAAGTACAGGAAAATACTTTTAAATACCTTGTAAAATTATTGTTGTTATATGTTGAACCACAGCACTATTATATTTATGAAACGTGAATAATGGTAAATGTGGATCTGTTTGGCTGTTGATTTGTTGGACTGTTTTTATTTACTCCATAACTACACACTTTTTGTGTTTATAAATATGGTTAGAATGAAAAAAGTGGAATTCAGAAAAATAAAGACAGAAGGTTGAATGAAAAAAAAGACTGATTTCACATGGCCCTAAATACAGAAAATGTGCCTTTCCTTTTTAAATAACTTATTTAAGCTTTTCCACCGACACCGAAAATAGTTAATTTTTAATTGACGTCCTGGAGTAACAACATCTACCCTGAGGAGTGTTGCCAGCACATAGGATGTGTTCAGTGATCACAGAAATATTGGGTTTTTGAGTTTCCCATCAGGGTCAGTCAAACCTAAAATTTTCCAGTTCTGGTCACATTCTGTCACCAGATTTTCATTGCTTTCTTTTTTATAATATAAAAAAGGAGTCAGAGTACATTTTGTTTCTTTTTCCCCAATTTATTATTTGTTGCTTTGACTGAGAGACTATACATACCCTACAATCACTCTGAAACAACAGGTCTAAAAGGAAGTAGCTTAGCCTGCCAGTCCGCTCTGCTGCAGTAATAATACTAATATGAAATGTCAGTCAGGTCCACCAAATGAAAAGGGAGAGAAAAGAAAATAAGATGGCCATTCACTGGGAGCAGTGCTGAGGAGGAGAGAACATGTGGGCTGCAGAAAGCCAGAATAGGCACCTGCCCACAAACCTTACATTCATCCTCATCTGGACGCTGCTATTTTCCAAAGTGGCCTTGTTGAAACACTACTTGTATAAAAACAGTTTCCCTCCTTGTAAAATACCACATATAATTTTAATTCCAAATAATAAAAAGAGTCTGATCAGGCTCTAGCTACAATAAAAGAAACCTTTTATTGCTGCATTTGTCTACTTTATTTATGCGGTGTACCGTTACTGGGCTGGAGCTGGTGTTGCTTGGGGAGAGCAGCCTTCCTCTGTTGCTGTGTCTTTTCTTGCCTAGAGAAAATACTTACTGTATGTTCTGCAATGATTTTAAGCTGCCCTCCACCTCTCTTTAATACCTCATAAGACTCCATTGCCCCTCGTTGTTTGGCTCTATTCACCGGTCCTGCCTCAGAAATTTATGGATTCCCAGAAGAACTAAATTTGCTTGCTTTTGACACAAAGCTGAATAAGCTGGCTATAAGCTTGCTATCCTAGGTGTGATTTCCCGTGGGAAGTGCCAAGTGTTAATTATGACATTCTTTCATGCCAATACTGCTAACATGAAGTTGACCTCAGAGGTGGATCCTCACAAACAAGGTTAGCTTATGAGACTATCTGGTTATAATAATTAACTAGACTAATTTGCCTTGAGGGCTAGTGGTACCCACATAATGGGAGGTGGCCCTTCCAATAGGTGTCACTGTAGCCCAGCAGACTCTGGCCTCCTCTTCTGACCAGCACACACATTTGCACAGTAAACTTGTTGTAATCACAGCTGGCATTGCTGTGCTCACCTCAGACCCTCCTCACAGTGATTGGGGTCACCGGAGACTTCCACTGATCTTTTGTGACCGGTGGTCTCCCTAACTGAATTTCCTATTAATCTCACACAGCCTTTTCCTTAATTATGTAAATCTGTTGACTACATTTGGCAGCAATATGATACTCCGCAACGTCTAACAACAAGTAATGCGACAGAAGAATCTGGTTTTAGTTAGGGCTGCATTTGAACTGGACTCGGGGCTCAGAGAGCTCTCACCACACCTGTATTATATTACTGTATTTCAGAGGGAGACCGAGAGGGGGGAAAAAAATCCAGCAATGGCAGATGAAGTGGAACAGCTTTCAGTGTGCTTCTTCTGTGCTTTTGACCTAGCTAAAGAGTATGGTAGCATTTCATTTTAGCTGTTCTCAACGGACTTGAATGACATAAGACTAGTGTCAAAGGCAAGTTACAGTAACAGTTAAAACACACTCATGGAATCTGACTTAAAATAAATACCCAGATCTTTAAATTTAAGTCTTTATAGCTCTTGGCCAACCACTGTGTAAGTATTCAGCCTGCTTCCTGCCGAACGCGTAAAGCCTGGATCATGCTTCTCCGTCAGCAAGTTTGCACCCACATGTAGACGTATTGACAGAGACATTCTCCATTCATACTTTTCCATCAGTGTGTCAGTGTTGCAAGGCAGTTCTCCACCAGGACAGCAGGGGGGCAGACCTTTTCTGGTGGGTCTGCCAACCATTGCAGTGACGTCTCTGGTCGAAGAAAGTTTATTTACTTCAGCTTGTAAACGTTTTGATTGAGCTGGAAAGATTTTACTAGAAGTTCAGCTCATAGAATACTCAAAGAATGCATGGAAACAAACAAGCACAGCGGTCTGTTTTGTTGTTCTCTACACCTCCTGTTGTTTAAAATTACCAAAAGACCATATTAGATGAACTGGCCTTGCAATATAATGCATATAGTGCTCTAAAGCTCCAGTAACTACTTATTACATCAACTATAGAGCACCGCTCTGGTGAAATGATCTTGGACTGATGTTGAGCTGACCGATTACAGACATGTGCTCTCCGTTTCGTTCGACGGATAGTTTGAAAATAGGGCTCCACTCCGTATGTCCTTGCTTAGGTTACAGAGAGACCTTGCATCGACGGATAATAGCGTTGAATCTATCCATTCCGACGTCGACGTATAATCTAGGCTTTAGCGGCACTTAATGTCTGCGAAGCGTAATACACAGCTGATACCCGCTGTTATAGTCAATGGGTACTTTTCCACCAGGTGCAAGCCAGCACGAATCAGACTCATCCCAGAAGCGTTGTCGTGGCACTCTCCTAAATTTTTTTATTTTTTATGCGCTTTTTTTTTTTTTTTTACACGTCAATCTCAGCTGTTTAGATTTGACCAGACATGCAATTAGACATGGGAGCAATGTAAATCATCTGGCAAATTTCAAAATAGAAAATATTTGCAGATTTTCGTTTGTTTAGTTACGAAAAAACTAAGCAAGGCGCCATTACCTGTGACACCAGAATGAAATAAGTTGGTCTGTAGGTCTAATTTGTTGGTTTTCATCACAGACTTTGAGAAATTTATCCTTGAAGTGGAGAATCACCCATTTTATATGATACCAGTCATACTCTTTACAAGGACAACATGAAAAGGAGAGGGAATGAGCAAAAATATCAGCAGTTTTGGGAGCGGATGGTGAGTTTAGGATGCTCATTAACATAGATTTTTTTTTTTGCATACTACCCTTTAAGTTTTGCAATTGCAATTCTCCATTTATTTCCAGGGACCAGCTGCATGGAACAGATTTGCAGGTAATGTGCGTCCGAAATGCTCCCGGTGATGTGCGTCTGAAATGCACCCTGCTGAGCTCCCAAGTAAAATTACATTACGCCACTGCTTGTGCGTCTGGTGGAAAGCAGGGGTTAGAGGAATAACATTTCTCGGTCTTACTGCTGCAATTTTTGCTACACAGACTACATTTGGCACTCTAAGATGAAAATCAACCATGTAAGTTACTGTGAAGTGCACCAGTGTGCTGACAATTCCATGTTTGCGCTACTGTTACCATTCCAAACACCTAAATGTTGACCTTCAGTGCAGCAGGGTGTCTAGCTTACCTTCTGCGCTTTAAAAACTACCAAGGTAGTGTTAAGTCTTCTAAATGATCGGTAGAAAAGAACAGGACTTAACCTAAATTACTAAAATAATATTTCTGGTTAAAGCACTACTTTTTTTCATTCATGAAAGTATTAAAAATCAATTTAATGATTTCATTTTAATAAAGGGATGAATACCTTCTGTAGTTAATGAATGAGATATGGTTTACATTATCGAGAGATCCCTAGTCCTTCACATTCAGGACAGACAACCATTCACTCACACACTAACCTGAAGGCAAGATTTTACATCTGCACATGGAGGACTTGCAGACTCCACAGTGTACGCTAAGCTGCAGAGCTTTAGCCCCTAATATATATATATATATGTTAGGGGTGTTCCCATTCACCATAAATCGATAAATTGCAGTGTGAAACTTGCAAAATCGATAGCGATTCAAAACTTTTGAAAAATCGATTATTTTTCAATATAATTGAATGAGAAAAACATAAAAGTCCAGCGTGCCGCACTGACATTTTTAGGGGACGGACCGGCAGAAATGGTATGCTGCAGCTAGTGTTTCAGCCATGCAACACGAAATTGACAAGATACAGCAAATATTTTGCACTTTAGTTGTGATAGAAGTGTCATTGTTGTGTATCATGTTAGCAGCAGCATCTTCTCTTCCCTGGACATGTCCACCTATTCGGTGGTGTCCCCCCCAAGCTGCAGCGCATGGCAGCTCATGTTTACCAGACTTCAGCCCAAGTGTAGCTTTAACTATGAAACACAAAGGAATTTCCTTCATTCCATCCAACATTCCATTGGTCAAAATGATGGAAAAACTATGAAAATGCTGTATAGAGTTTGAGTTCTGTATTAAACTGACAGCGGAAAAAAAGAAACAAAAAGACTGGAGTATACACTATAAGTGTCTCTATTACTTTGAATAGAAAAATTACTTATTTTCTCAGAATATAATTTCCGATTTTTGTGTTATCTTTGTCCTGTATGATTTAAAAATTGAGCTATTATTGTTATAAATTCATTTTCTAATAAAGAAGATTCATTATTTAGATTTAGATTCAAAATTCATTTCTGTAATGGTTGACTTGTAAAAGCTGATCTGAAGTTTAATTATTCTTTCCAACCACAAAGCAGGAACACACTAAAAACGTAAGTCAAAAATATTTTTATAGTAAACAGAGCAGGATTGATGTGTTTAAAGATTGGACCGAGTGTCCCTCTTTATGGAAATTAAAATAGTCACCCTATATTATATTTAAATTTCCTACACATTTCCTTTAGCTTTAATTGAAAATATGAACTTGATCTGATGATGAGGCATATTTTGGACATGTGGTGATTGGATTTGTGGCTTAAAATAAATAAAACACAGGACATGAATTGGTTTGGATACTTCAATTAATGGAAACTGGATGGATTTAAAAGTAGAAAATAGCCATGGAAGGAATAAAGAAAAAAACCCTAGAAGGGGTAAAAATATGCAACGGGAATAATCGTTTTATAATGGAATCGTAGCACTCACAGAAATTGTGAGGAAGCCAAGATGGCACACCTCTAATTATTATACCGATGATTGATTTAGTTTTATTATAACTGATTAAATGTTATCTTTTAATTTGGAGTTTTTCCCCCTTTGCTGTAGATGTTATTTATTGAGTCAGCAAGATCAGTTTTTGAAATCATATTAAATGCAAATTGATTAATATTACTCAAATTGTTTTATATTGACTTGAACTTTGGTCACAACAGAGAACATTTCTGAGTTTATTTATCAATACTCAAATTGAAATAACAAAACAAAGCAACCAACCAGCTGATTGTTTGATGAAAGCTATTTGACATTTCTCAATCCAGAGTCATGATACATTTTAAATCCATCAATACCACATGACCTGATTAAGGATACAGTTAGCTTCCGTCATTATCCTAAAACATAACTACAATACTAACCATTTTGTTGTAGTTTTATCGTACATTCTGTTGATGGAAGAGCACCTGTTTGCATTGATTCTACTGGAATCTGTATTGCTACAAACAAAAGATGCAACTTTATGGTAAAAATACTACACATCGTTGTGTATTTCTGGTTTTCTTCTTTGCGTATAGTAAGAGTTATTCTCTGATTCTGCTAATACTGACACTGACTCATATTGTGACCAGAATAGGACGGCACATAGCAACTAATGTAGCTCCTTTGAGATGTGAAATTAAACAAAAGTTCTAATCTCAGCTCACATTTATCAGGGGGGAAAAATATATTTTGTAAGTGTTTAGGTCAGAAGTGATTCTTCACAGTCCAAATTTGTGAGAAGAATTTTTCAGCGGTAAGCAAACGCCTGTGGTGTTTATGAGTTCTGATTCTTAGTTTGACTTGGAGAGTGGATGATGATGACCGTGGCACGTATTCAAGGCCAGAACGCTGCTTCCAGTTGAAGGGAAGTGAGGTTCTGTTGTGAATGAATTATATGACCTTAGCCAGACTCAAACAACTTTTCAGCGTTGTTCTGTATATTTATGGAGACACATGAAAGGCTGTAGTGATTAATCATATTGGATTTCATATTCCATGCTGTACCACACAATTGTTGAGGTTTTGAAACTCTGTTGCGCCATGTGAGGTTTTACCATCAACTATAGTAAAGCTGTAAATGCAAAGTCTTAAAACATCTGGACAGTAAATAACAATGAGGCGCAGCTATAAATGCTCATCGAATGAACAGTTTAACATATTCTTTTTGTTACACAGTTTGCCTCTGATCTGCAGCTATTTTAGCCCAGCCATTTTGTTTTTGCATTAGTGGTTGAGTGAATGCTGTATATATATATAGGCTGAGTTGAGCAGAACCATTAAAGTGCTGCACTGCACCAAACATAATCAACCATTTTAAATCCAGCAGCGAGCTAAAAGGAAAGGTACTGCCTAACTATTGAAGTCGCTGTGAACAAACAGCTGAATGCAATGCTGAATAAAAGAAAAAGCCTGACAAGAACAGGAAGTGCAGTCGTACACCACCTTCAGTTATGCTTAACAGGCAGGTTTTCCACCTTTATGTCAGATGCACTGTATTTGCTGTTGCTTGTAATGCTTTGTTTTATTGAGTCTTAGCTGGCGGGGCAAAATAAACACGCAATATGGAAAACTTGCTGCTCCGTTATAACGATGAGGCATATTTTCTAATCCTTCTGGACATCTTCAGCTGAATTAAAACATCAAAACAAAAGATTGGATGGATGTCCTCCAGAATGTAAATACCATGTACTTATGTTTGCACCACTGAGGTGAAGAAACTGTTTATTGGAATCAAAGCTTGATGTAACTCTCAGACTGCTGGCAACCATCATTCTCTTGGCAAGTGGAAGAAACGGAAATCCAGGGATTTGGAGCTGTGTATGTGGCCCTCAGAGCTGTAAACAAAAACTTAGAATAATTGGAGCAGCACGCCACTGTGCGGATCTGTTGTACAAGTTAAAGCATAGTGACAAGAGCCAAACAAGCTCAGGCATATAAATATACTGTAGTGACAGCTGTAATGAGAAGGATAAAGCCTCAAAGCTTCACCTGCTGCCATTGTGAAAGTTGGCATTTGAAGCAGCAGCCTCACAGCTCCAGAGGGACTCTGATGCACCAAAAGGGTTCTAATGAGGCAAGAAGCAGTTCCCAAGTTAACATTTTATTAAATGTCTCACTGTAAGTGGCATCTAAATCTTTAAAAGCCGGCCTCCATACAGCACCACCCATTATGCACTGAAAATGATGGAACTAGCTGAGCTCAGCCTGAAAAACTCTGGAATTTGATTTAAATATTTCCCAGGTCTGCATTAGTATGGAAAAAGAGCAGACAGCATGGAAGAGGTTTTGAATTCCCAAATGTTTTGCCATATCTCATTGACTAAAAGCTTTGGGATATCTATCCATCCATACTGTACTTTCCTGGTTACTAATTTATCAATTTAATATCGCACAAAAATGTCCTCAATCTGTCCTTCTGTCTGACCATTATCCATCCATCCCATCCACTTGTCCATTCTTTCTTTTATCCATTGTCCATCCTACCATCCACCAGTCTGTTTGTCCATTCTTCCATCCACCAGTCTGTCTATCTTTCCATCCAGCAGTATCTGTTTATTTATTCTTCCGGTCGGGTTGGTCTGTCACGCCATACTGTTACTTGTTATTAATCAATATTTAATACTATTGTAGTCTGTTGATACTGCATCTTGTCTCTTTTCTCATACTCTTTTTTTTTTTTTTTTTCCTTACTGTCCTCTGCCCTTCGTCTCCCTCCTATCTCTTCCATATTTTTGATTTTTGAGTTTTCTTCATCAGAACAGGTTCCAGATGATATTTCTGCTGTATTAGGATAAAAGGGAAACAAATACAAAATTGGAAATAATTTATCAGTAAATAAATGATTTCTATATTTCTATACATTTAAAGAACTTTTATTCAATTATATTATTAAATGGACGCATCTGACCTTTGAGTGGCACTAGCGGGCACACCACTTAATGGTTTTTAAATGGACTGAACTTATATAGCGCTTTCCTAGTCATGCTGACAACTCAAAACGTTTTGCACTGGAGCCACATTCACCCATATGCACAAACACGCGCACGTTTATATACTGGTACACAGATCGGTTGGCAACTTGGGAATAAGTGCCCACCCGCGGGCAGATTGACATGTGACAGGCGGAAGCTGGATATAAACCTACAACCCTACGATTACTTGCCAACTACTCTATCTAGCGAACCATAGGTTACACACAGCAGTTGCTGAACAATGATTCAGCCATTGTAAAATGATTTAATAACTAAATTGTTTAATATTAATCATTTAATAAAGTATCGGTGCATAAATTGTATTTTGGAAGGTCTTAAAATCTTTAAAATTTATTAAAATTGGGTTTTAGATCCTGCATATAACTTGATATCCTACATTATTGTACTTCTTAATCATGTAAAGCACCTTGAATCACCTTGTTGTTGAAAGTGTGCTATACAAATAAAATTGCCTTGCCTTACATGCTGGTTGTCAAAAAATCATTTATAGTTTAGGCTACAGATTTCTACTCTAGTTTGCAAGTTGAACCTCGATGTTGAGCAAAATCTTTGTTTTATTGACTGGCCGCTAATTCTTTAGCCGCAGGTAGAGATGGGAAAACACACAGCCTGAATCTGTCCCTCCACTCCGGGTCAGGCACCTGCTCCACATGAAGGTTATAAAGAACCAGAACCCCCCCCACCCCCCCACCCCCTTCTTCTCATTCACCGCGACTACCACTTCAGTCTCTCCTGTTCCACTGTTTCCTACAGATTACAGCTGCAACTCTCTCATTTCTGGATCCTTTGCTATCTGATGGAGCAAACTAACTTAACCGATTCTTTCAAAGTTGTATATTTTGGTGGATGGTGGGTAGAGCCCTGTATCAGAGAGTCTGCTGCAGTTTTCTGGTCTGGATGGAACACATTACATTACATATACACTTTGACTAGATTTATTATGTATGACCAGAAAGTTCAGTTGAAAATTTTAGGCTTGTCAAATATATCACACAGATTGTCTAATTTTCCTTTTCTATCTTTTATTATTTTCATGAATGGTAGCTGTCAGTCATCGG
The DNA here is from genome assembly GCA_963556495.2 of Valencia hispanica. Classification (NCBI taxonomy): domain Eukaryota; kingdom Metazoa; phylum Chordata; class Actinopteri; order Cyprinodontiformes; family Valenciidae; genus Valencia; species Valencia hispanica. Next base: position 42,071,000 of record OY747715.1, read on the forward strand.
AACCAAAACACACGCAGTGTCACAACAAGCTTCTCTCCAGGAGTCTTGTGTCTTGAGAACTGATGTCTTTGTCACCCTTATTGATTCTGCTGAAGCATCCAGCCCAAAGGATGGTGGAGGAAGGAACATCTGGTCAGCCCCTTCATACCAAGCTGTCATATGTACTAATGAGCTCCCTGATTACCTTCCCCAGGGAGCCTATAAAAGCCATGCACTTTCTATTTTTACCATGAACGACAAAAGCATGCTGGCTATAAATCAGGATAATTGTCCATCCTGTAGAACAGACATGCACAAGATCTTCTGGAGTTTGATTTGAAGACTTTTGACCTATTGATATTTGAATTGCACTGCTCATGATGAAAACATCGTGTGTCCCAGACTTATTCCAGCTTTCATCTCCAGTGACTACATTACAAGTTCTGAAGCATGATGATGTCTGTACTGCATTTCCTGGATGGCTACATGGTACCATAAAAGGAAGTAAGGGGGAGGTGGCTTTGTTACCTACCCCCCTCCCCTCAGCACCTCATCATCAGTAATCAGCCTCACAGTTCTCCGCTGCCTGCCGACATTAGAGCTCTAATCTGAAGGTGATTAGCCCTGACAAACTCAGGGAAACTGTAATATGCAGTATAAGCGAGACTGTTTGTTTAGCCTCTGAACAGAGCTCTGAGCAAGTAGGAGAGTTTTGCCAAATGATGGATGGCATGCACTGTAAACTGACTGGTTCCCTCAGGATTTCAGTCAGCCTCAGTGTGTTTCTGTGTGGTCATGGCTCCAGTGGATTGGCATCCTCAACCTGTACACAATCCTGCATTCTTCGTGTAGTTGCTTTATGTTTGTGATGAATCCGAAAGAGTCCTTAAATTCTTACACGTTAGCCTCACATTACACTCTAATACTACACATGATGCTGTTCTGTTCCGTGGGTAAATAAGGACGGAAAGTTGTACAGGAAAAGGTGTAAGCAGCAACATGCAACCCTGCTTGGATCCATTTCACTGCGTCATGTAATAGCGCTGTACTGGGTGTCCCCCCAATACTTCCCCACCCTTAGCCACTTGGTGCTCTCACCTTTCAGCTGTCCTCAATGGGCTCTGGGATTTTCTCACAACGATCTGGTTAGCCCCAATACAAAGAAGGCTGGGGAAAGTTTAAAAGAGCGTTTCCACAAACACCCGCACAAGACTCCAGCTATCATCACAGGGAGTTTGGAAGGGGAAACTGGAAACAACAAGTCGTCTCAAACCGATTGATCCGATTGCGTACATCATCTCCTTGCTGATTTAGTAACACAGATTAGTTCTTTGCTGCATTGTGTGTTGAAAAGTGGGATTGCTCTGCTTTTTATTCAGTAACGGTTACAACACATTGGCCCCCCAAAAGTTGCAACATCGTCCCAAGGAACGGTTTGGGTTTACAGACCAGAATCTAAACCTAACCCACTCATCTGTTTGTTTCCATCCTGATGTTTGAGCTTTCAAGGTGCTGACAGTTGCAAATGACACCCAGCTTTTTGTTATTAAGCTGCCTTGCACTTTCTTCCTCTGCTACAACATACTCTTTTCTTCCACATGATTTAGCTGGGTCACTAGTGTTTTTGTTTGTCTCAGACGGGCAGAGACGAAGGAAAGGAAGGTTGATGTTTGCATATTTGACAGCCGGCACACACTGTGATTGCCTCCACAAGATGAGGGCCTTGAGCAACAAGGTTATACACATAGAGCAGATAAATGTGATGCAGCTTCCACTACAGAGGGTCAAAAGAGTTTATGGATGTTGATGATCTGGCTTGCAAGCTCTGGGCGAGCTGGAGGGGTGTATTCTTTCTTCTAGATTTGTTCAAAATCTCTCATTGCAGATGATGAAGATGGAAATTTTTGTTTCCTACCCATCAAATGTAAAGTGTTGTGATTTCAGGTGCCAGGTAATTTTTTTCTGTGCACCTCTAAACTCAAATGGTGTCAAAAGACTATAGTACTGTAAACCAGTCTACGGGTGGGAGTTTGAAATCTCGCATCAGTCACATTCATCTCAAAAGTACAAACCAAACCAGGTGATGTCACTCTCTGCTGTCTTTACTCATAACTGCTTTGTGTGTTGGAATCCTGGCCAACACTTTTATACATTAGAAGAGCTGTATGAGTGAGGCATGCTGAGGCCGAGTCATGAACCACTCCTGCTGAGACGCAGAGGCATCCTGGCATACATTCTGACATAAGGCTCCTGTTAGACATGCATTGTGGTTATTACACTCACTTCAGTGCGGATGAAACGCAAAGGGATTCAGAGATAGCATTTAATATTCCTTCTTACTACAGGAAGCTGAACAAATGTTTTTACTCAAACAAAAATTGCAATATTTATTTTGTGCTTGTATCTGATTCATGATTTATAATATATACTTTCTAGACAAGAACCTTTAGATTTCGATGCTATTGGGAATTTCCTTTTTTAACATCTGGGAACAGCAAAAGCAAACCCTATTCCCCCATGTTGCTATGTATTTTATTTTTAAACTGGCGGTGTTATTGATCTTGGCTTACAGTTTCAAACCCAGTTCCACCCTTTAGTCGACCAGTCTCTGAGGTCTACACTTGAATGGATGAATGAATCTCTGTGTTGAGCGTGTAGGTTTTGGACCTTTCCATCACTTGCTCGGTTTTGGGGTGACCTTGTTGTCCACCTCCCACGACCTGAGCCATTTTTGATTAAAGGAAGAAAAAAAAGACGTTTCCCCTAATGTTATCACAAATTTTTTTCAAAAATTTACTTTGTAAAGCCATGGAGACACACAAGCGCTTTAGCCAATTTGATTCGTGCATATGGGATGTATTCATTGGTGGGATCTTTAAGGCTAAGATCTTAGAAATGTAAAATTTTTCCCTCTTCAGTATATTACATATCCATGTTTTTCTTCTATATCTGCGTAATTCATGCTGGGTATGCAGGGGCTAGTGTCTATCTCCTGCAGTCATTTGGTAAGAGACGTTTACCCCCCGGTCAGGTTGGTGGTCTTTCACATTATACATCGCTTCAGATAATGCTATGACTAAGGTTTGTTTCAAAATTAGAAGAATTGATCATACGACTTGTTTTTTTTTTTTTTTTAGAATGCTAAGAATTAAATCCGTTTAACAATTAATGCATTGGTTCTGTCACAGATTGGCACTTTTTAGTAGCTGTTAAAACCTGACATTAGAAATCAGTCTTTTGATCTCTGTTGAGCAGTTCTGTGCCAGTAAACATGTAGTCAAGTCATGCAGTCAGTTTGGCTGCAAACTACTCCACTCTACTGTTCTAAAACTACAATTAAGTGTAGAAAACTTAAAATGTACATTTTTCTTTTTTACATAGACAGTTCAGATCTACCTTAGTCTTTTTCTGGAGTTAATTACAAAAACCATAAGCCCTATTTTTCAGTCTAACAGATGATATCTATGAGAATGAGCATAAAATGAATGGTTTTATCACCTCAGTCACAACGACACTAAGGGGGGGCTGTTTTTCCTCAGTAGGGATAGGGAAGGTGTTCTGAGTTGATGGGAAGATGGATGTGGCTTTATCCAGGGGAGTCTTGAAAGAAAAACTGTTTGAGGTTACAAGTCTGGAGGACTACGGGGGTCACTGGAAACCAATACAGCATTTTGACGATGAGTGCTTAATTGTGAATTAAAAATATAGATTGCTAAATATAATTTCAAACTCAGCAATTAATCCATACCAAAAAAAACAAATTTGAAAAGTATTTTGTAATTACACATTTTAAATTGAAATACTAAAGAGGAATTGTAAATTGTATTTATTATTAAATAAGCACTCATCGTCAAAATGCTGTATTGCTTTTCCAATGACCCCCATGGTCCTCCATATACAAGAGCCTTGAAACTGAAACTGGGAATGACATGTCTTAATATACAACCAGAGCTGTTTGAGGTTACAAGTCTGGAGGACTACGGGGGTCACTGGAAACCAATACAGCATTTTGACGATGAGTGCTTAATTGTGAATTAAAAATATAGATTGCTAAATATAATTTCGAACTCAGCAATTAATCCATACCAAAAAAAACAAATTTGAAAAGTATTTTGTAATTACACATTTTAAATTGAAATACTAAAGAGGAATTGTAAATTGTATTTATTATTAAATAAGCACTCATCGTCAAAATGCTGTATTGCTTTTCCAATGACCCCCATGGTCCTCCATATACAAGAGCCTTGAAACTGAAACTGGGAATGACATGTCTTAATATACAACCAGAGCTACAATTGAATAGTTTAGATCAAGGCGAATTCATATGGTTGAATAGCCCATTCAAAGTTTAGACCTGAATCCAGTAGAGAATTAGTGACGAAGCTTAAAATTCTGTTCATCCAGCATGACTGAGTATGAGCTATTTCATTTTTGTATATTAGAAAAAGGCACGAATGTCGGTCTCTAGAAGTGCAATGCTGGAGACATACCCCATATAACATGCAGCTGGAATTGCAATGAAATCTGCTACTACAGAGTTTTGATTCAATGAATTTCAATACAAATGCGCACCACCTTACTCGGATTTGATTTTGTTGTTTTAAATATTTAAAATCGTGTTTTGTCTTCGCACCCCTTACTAATTGTGCACCACTTTGTGTTTGTCTAACATGTTAAGTCAAAAGAAAATACAGGTTTAGTTTGTTGTTGTGGTGGGACAGAATATAAATTTAAGGAGTATTAATTCTTTTCAAGGTTCTGTATACAGCAAAGAATTTAAAATATAGACCTGACCATCCAAGACAATCATTTTATTAACAGAGCTGTAAATGGTTAAATGGTGTGTTGAGGTACTGTATAACTGTAGTATTTTACGTAAAATACATTTCTTTTTAACATCAGGAAATTTGGTTAAGTTTAGTTAGTAAAATGCATAGGATCTCTTATACTTCTTTGGTGTGTGTTACATTATTTAGTCAATGGAAAAAATATATATATCAATGTGCATTGTGGACTGCTTATGTACCGAAAGCCATTTTTCTCATGATTAAGTGTGAAACAATGCCCTCTTAACAAAGACCAATGACCTCAGGCCTCAGAGGCCCAAGCTTCTATTTCTCTTTAATTTCTTATCATCAGGTCGGTCATCCATTATGCTCTCTGTATGAAAAAACTGCCTGTTATCCTGACTTATTGGGCTGTGGGAGTCGTGTGCAATTCATCTCAGCACCAGAAGTGTGTGTCGGAGGAAATGGAAAAAGAAATTACGGTTGCCGTGGTAGCCAAGCAGAAATAAAACAGATGTCAGCTGGGGCAGGCACCCTGTGTGACAGTGGGGCCTCAGAGATCTGTGGTAGATGTGTAGTATGATGCCCCTCTGCTGTCCAGGGATATAGGTTAAATAAACTCCCTGCGATGATGGCTGGCATTGCTGTGACATGACTGTAGTGTCGGGGGAGACATATTTGCCGCTTCAGCTCGCGATTTGAGGTGGCCATGTTTTGTTCTTTGTTTTTTATTGGATTATATTTTATCATCATAAAATAAAGCGCCATCATACAAGGGAGGAACTGCTCAAGGCCAGAATTAGAATGGGGTGAAATAAAAACAGTGGGAGAGACTGCTGGACAACCTAATGAGGTTTATAATGTGCTCTTTGCGCCATTTCATCCAGACTTTTTATCAGAAGTGTTTTTCTTTCCACCCACACCTCATCTCCTGTCTTTCAGCACACCTTGCTTGTTATCACACATGCCTGTTATCAGGAGAAGGTGCCCATTGTGTGTCCAGATGAGTAATCGTCTGAAAGAGAGAACAGAATTGGGTCATGGTGGAAGAATGTAGACCTCAGAGGTCTTTTGTAAGGGATGTTTTTTTTTCTTCTCCAAATATGTCAGGCACATGCTTCAGAGTGAGCCGTTGCACTGCCTGGTGACCGCGTGCTGTATGTGTGGCCTAAATGGGTGTAGCATGTTGTTTTACATTAATGATCATGTTTTGTTCCCTTGTCTTGCAGCTGAGATATCAGCACAGTTTGACCACCCCTGATCTGCAGCAGACACTACCCAATTTGAAGAACTTCCTGGAACATGGTCTGATGGTGCGATGGTAAGAATGACGGAAACATCCAGATATAAGTTTTGCTTCAAGTGTAATTACACAAACATATCTAATGCTTAGTGGGTATTGTTCACAATTATTTAATTTTTATTTTATTTGGATCCTAGTTGAAAATGTCTAAAAGTAAGATAGATTTTAACCCTAAGTCCAAACAGTACATGAATACACATCTTAAAATAACACACAATTATGCCAATGACAACATGTGAAACCGCTGGATTTCAGCCATAAAACCTGTTGCATAGCTTAAAACACTTTAAGACCAGTCCAGCTGGCAAATCATCCCTGAAACACAACAGTCCAACGAATAAACGGGCCCTCTTGAGGCCTACTTGTGTGCGTATTGGTTGTCGTTTTACTTCTTTTTAGACTTTTACATAGGCAAGTAATTTTCTCTGTTAGCCTTAAAGGGAAAAATTATGTGGTGTATGTTGGAATAATTAGCTATTATTACTAAAACAAATCTAAAGATACTTTCATAGCTAGCAGTATTACAGTATTATTATCTCTGAATTAACCTGGTATGTAAACCTCTACATTTCTATAACTATGCTTGCTGTATCTAAGCATATTTATAGAAAGTTCAGTGGAGTGAAAAAGTGCTGTAGGAAAAGGTTCACCACAAACGGGATATCCTTAACCCCAAACTTACACCGGATGTTGCAGTGCATTACGACTGCAGCAAATTCTCCGCAGCAAATAGAAAGCATTATAGTCTATGGATTGGTTTACACTGAATGCACTGCGGTGCATTTCAGACATGTCCCAGATGCTTCTCGCCACGCTGTTTCGCTAAAGATAGGATTGAGTTCTATTTTTGACGCAAACACGTGTCAAGCTCCCCAGTTAAAATGAGGTTAAACAGTAACGGTATCCGTTAAATTTCAAAATAAGACGCGTGCATCTGTGCATACATGCATGGAGCAGCAACACTGCATTTTTAGAACACTTTGCAATAAAGAGGCAGCCTACGAGTTAAACAGTCACCTGTTGATATTTTAAATGTAAGCATAAGGCTTGAATGATGCCCTGAAGTTGTTTGCTGCGGACTGTGAGTCTTTATTAAACTTAGTAACATCCCCCTCTACGAAGAATGCTGCAGCATCCACACAGAAAACAAACCATGACTGTAGCCCATAGTGGAATAGAGGAATTTACCTACTAGTAGGATACTGATCACACGGAAGTTGTGCTGGGAACACAAGTGGATGTTGGCGCTGCGCTGGTAAGAAATTCTGCATTACGTTTTTAAAAGTAGTGGGGACAAAACTGCCAATCCTAAATATTGTTGGGGACATGGCCCTGGCTAAAATGACCCCTTAGTGGATGGTGAGTTTAAAAAAAAACTTGTCACATTAAAGAAAGTTTCCTTTTACTTATACAAGGTCATGTCAGCTATCAGTAAAGAGCCTTGTGCTGATATCTAATAAAATCAGTTGTTTCAAGGTCGCTGAAATTACACATGGACTTACATAAAATAGTATATTTTATTTAATTATCTTATAAAATGTTGTATATTTAGTTTAGAGAATTACCCGTTTGCAGATCTTTATCAGGTATTTAAACAATGTTGTCAATGATGTGTAATCTTACTTTTTTGGAAATGAACTATATAAAGACTAAAGCTCTATACATTGTAGCTTTCCAGTTCCCTTTGGTCAAGGGTCTGTGGGGTGGGGGCGGGTGCTTGGAATTTGCAGTCTCTGCCTTCATCTCCACAGACCACGCTGCAGCCGTTCCACGTCTAAAACACACCCGGTGGGGATTGACGCTGCCATAACGCGCCTCAGACGCATCCGGTGTAAATTTGGGGTGAGAGGATTGTCTAGCAAAATGTTTTAAGAATTTTAGAGAACTTCACTGAGGTCAGTCACTGGTCAGAAAAAGACGTTAATTGTTTAAGTGACCTGTTGCAGATCTGGGAAACAACTACAGCATAGTCAAGGTATCTGATGTTTGTATTTTTTATTCTGTTTAACAATTACACTTTGTTATTCCATCATGTTTCCTGCTAAGGCATGCTCATTTAATTTATAATATTTAATATAAATATACTATTTCAGTTGTTTCAAAGTCTAAAATTAAATGCCTGAATCTTAAAATGTATATCATGCTTCTTTCAGGCTTTGTTTTCTACTAAAGTATAATTTTGAAACTGATTATACTAATTGATCTCCATGCAGCTAAAATGTATCACAGCTTTCTCGTGCAGTGAAAGCAGAGACTCCTTCTCTTTTACTAATATCCATGGCCTCCACAATTATCCCTGCTCAGATCTCTGTGTGCATTCTTCTGCACACTTTTGACCTGCAAGTAACCCTCAGTAAACCATGGAGTCAGTGTGCATCAGACTACAGCTGTACTGGCCTATAAAAGACCAAGTTGTCTTTGATCTCTGCTCTTCTCCAAGGGTCAGCAAATGGGAAAATGTGTATTTCACACAATAATTGAATAATCTTTTGTTTTGAAAGAAAAGAAGCCATGAAAAGTCGGAGCTTCCAAATCAGCTCTCCATTACCGCACAGCCCCCATCCTCCCCTTGGGTTAATGGGAAGTGGAAGGGCCCAAATATAGATGAGATGAAAGCATTGCCCCTAAAACCCTTAAGCAATGTCTGTATGTTTGTGTGAGTATGTACACATGCATGGAATATTTTAAAAATGGAGGTGGTGGTGCAACAGTTCTTTGGTTAGATGCCACGTCCAGACAACTGTAAAACTGTTATTCTACACAAAAAGCACACAATTCAGCCAAAAAAAATATTGGCAAATTTAGATTTACAATTGCTGAACAGTTCTTGTGCATGGTTCCACTGGGATTTTGACCATTTATCTTTTGCCATGAGCTTCAAATCTTTGAGATTGGAATACCTCCTTGTCATCACCCGACTCTTTAGCTCCCTCCTCAGATTCTCTGTCAGATTCAAGTCAGAACTCTGATTGGGCTGCTCCAAAACGTATAATACTCCCAGTCAAAAGAAGCATGTTGGTAAAAATCAGCTTAAAGTTAAAGCTGAATAATTTTGGACTTAACTGTATTGGGAGTAGACTATATATAGAATAATAAATGGATGAGAAATATTCTATTCTTTCACTGGGGTGCTTGTATTTATCAACTAATGGTATTTGTGATTTTGTTGTTAAATTCCTTCTCAATATCTTAACCAAAGCCGTATATAGTTGTCTGTTTTTTCCCACTAGCTTTATTGAACCTGAAGATATGTAGGTAAACATTGACTGTTAACAAAAATAAAGGTAGGCGCCCGGAATCCAACAGAGAACCTATATCTTCCTAAATTATCCCACTTTTCTTTTATTCCTTGCCTAAGCAAAACAGCATTGTCAGCAGCAGCGTGGACTCTTAGAAGCTATTATAATATTAGAAAGATTTTACTGTATAAGTAGGATAGCATGAGTTTTAAGTCTTTAGCAGTTTGGTGTCATGAGAATTGAAAGATGGGGAACCACAAGAAAAACACGGCAGTTCGGGCTGCTAAGCATCATGGACCAGCAAGTATGAGATCTCATGTTCACTGACGTGCTCTGTTGGGCTTCCCTTAGTTTTGGGGATTAGTTGAGGTTCTCTTCTGACTTTGACAGATACCTCATTCAATCACTTGCTAAGTATTTTCAAAGGTGCCTGACCTTTTCCAAACAGTTTCTATGGAGGCTTTCCCAGATGGTTCTGTGAAACAAACCATCTGGTGCATCAGGTTAAGGCACAGATCTGCTTTTCGAAGATTTAGTCCTTATATGGAAAAATAACAGCCCTGTCCAAACTGCCCAGCACTCATTAATGGTACTTTACAACTGCTCAACCAAACCTATTAATAAACAGCAGGTTAATTTCTCTGCAGTATTTTGTGCTTTCATTCATAGTCATATTCCACATCTCCTTTCTTACCAAACTAGTGTTCAGCAAATATGCATATTTTAATATTTGAGAACCATGTTGAAATGAAATTTATTGCAGTGCTGGAGCAGCTGTGCTCTTTCGAGTTGGAGCATTGAAGTCTCCTTCATCACATAACCTTTTCAATAAGCCTAAACATATGGAAACTGTCTTTCATCTGGTCTCATCCTCCAACCATATGTTTTACACAATCACGCCACACTTCGTTGCCTGCTATGATATATGAATGTTTAAGGTATTCAAAGTTAAGAGAACTCTGACCTAATGAAATATGTACTACTCACTGTATTATCCTGTCTTACTCCAATAGAAAATGTCAGTCATCCTCTGTCTTTGCTGTTGGTGTAACTGGGTAACACTGATTTAAGATTGTCCATTATCCAGCTGAGAGAATGAAACTTGATTACCACTAATGAGATCCCCTGACAAGAAATCTTAGAATACTGTAGGGCAACAAGATGACTCGTCAGACGGAAGTCTGTCTTACAAAGCATTATCCAGTGAACTAAGTCAATACTATTATTAAAAGTCATAGATATGAACATATGTGCTCTATACTTCAAACCCTGGTTTCTATGTCTAAGACTGTTATAGTGAAGTAAAAAAGAAAGTTGTTATGGCTTTGCCCCTTTTGTGTTGATAAAGACTTTTATATAGGTTCCTGAACGTTTCTCTCGAGAACTAAACTTCTCTGAACCTTTATTCCACTTATGCTTTTTTGTGCATTACAACTGAAGCTGTGATACCTGGAATGTTTTCATAGATTGTGTCTCATGCAATAGTGTCACTGTAATCTGGTGACACAGATCAACACACATTGAAGTCTAGAATCTGACTTCAAGCAGTAAAATAAAACTAACAGCATTAATCTTTGATTGTTTTATACTGGTTATGGTTTAAAAGTTATGGAACACCCTTCCAAACTGTGTAGAAATTTGTATTTTGAATGAATTTTAATTGAGCTTTGCTTATACCAACTCTTGGAAAGAAGGGGAAAAATGAGAACTCAGATCAGGATTATAATCGGATATCTAAAGACATAAGAATTTCATATCAGTTAATTAAGCCTTTAAATTGTGTCTTAAATTAACAATAACAATACATACACATGTTGCTGCAGTGTGTCTGCTCCATTCAAAAATCAAATCAGTAAATTCAATTCAGTTTATTTATACAGCGCCGATTCACAACAGATGTCATCTCAAGGCACTTTACAAGAAAAGTCATTTCAGTACAATCATACAAACATTCCAATTAGTTTAAAGTTTTAGTTAGTTTCGTATTTAAGGAGTCCCAGCAGATTGCATTAAGTCATTGACTGGCAGTGGTGTCCGGTTGATGCAGACTTCCAACCACAGCAATCCCTCATACGGAGCAAGCATGTAGCGACAGTGGAGAGGAAAAACTCCCCTTTAACAGGAAAAAAACCTCCAGCAGAACCTGGCTCAGTACAAGCGGCCATCTGACACGACCATCTGGGGATTTGAGAAGACAGAGCAGAAACACAGAAAGAACAGAAGATCTGATATGAGTACTTTCTATATTAAAGAAAGTAAAAAGTTGATAACGGGGCACGGGGGACGTTCAGCCAGCAAGACCATCATTCCAGTCGACGCCCCACTTCCAACAGGGCATTGTAGCTAAGCAGGATACCAGACCAGGTGTACCTTCTATGGAGAGAAAACAAAGTTACCAGTCAAAATAACAGCAAATAATGCAACTGGAGAGTAGTAGAAAAGAAAGTAGCAGAGTGAAGAAAAGTGGCCAGTCTGTCCTCCAGCAGTCTAAGCCTATAGTAGCATAACTGCAGAGATAGCTCAGGATAACCTAAGCCACTCTATAATGGAAAACTATAAATGAATGGCAATCTTTGGCAACTACGATTGCTTTATTCTGTTTTTGAGAACATAAACGCTTGAAAATATTAAAACATTCTTCTTTAATTCTCTTGATTTGATCACTTCTTTCTCACTGTCACCATGGAGATACCAAAAGTGGATGTCCTGCACTTCCTTTAATTAAATATGTCTTTAGAATTTATTGGATTTTATCAGTGTGAATAAATGAAAACTCTGTAAATACTGGTTTAACTGTATGAGTGGCTGGGTTTAAATGTTTGCAAGCAAAAATACAGAAATCCTGTAATTCAAATGTAACAGAAAACACGAAGTGAAGAGGAGGATAATCTGGGAGATGACTAAAGCAAAATCATGAGGATATTCAGCCAGTCAAAAAATTAGCATCCACTCACCATGAACCTCACTTTTTAGTTCAGGGTCCATCCAAAAAGTACCTACCTCCCTGTTTTCTACGACATAGTATTAGGCAAGGCAAGGCAATTTTATTTGTATAGCACACTTTCAACAGCAGGGTAATTCAAGGTGCTTTACATGATTTGGTGATTTTAAAAAAACACATAAAAGAAACACACATTACACATGATACACAATAAAGCAAGAGAAAAATTAAAAAAAAGCAAGAGAGCATGAACACATTTCATACATATGACATCAAGCATTTACTCAAAGGCAATTCTAAACAGATGGGTTTTTAGTCTCGATTTAAAGCAGTTCAGAGTTTCAGCAGCTCTACACTCGTCAGGAAGTCTGTTCCAGATAAGGGGAGCATAAAAAGTGAAAGCTGCTTCTCCATGTTTAGTTCTAAGTCTAGGGATGTTTAGTAGGCTAGAGTTGGAGGACCTGAGTGGTCTTGGTGGTTGGTACCATGACAACAGGTCTTCAACATATTTTGGTGCTAAGCCATGTAATGATTTATAAACTAGTAAAAGTATTTTAAAGTATATTCTCTGAGCTACAGGGAGCCAGTGTAAGGACTTTAGAACTGGGGTGATGTGCTCTACTTTCCTGGTTCTAGTGAGGACGCGAGCAGCAGCGTTCTGGATCAGCTGATTGACTTTTTAGGCAGACCTGTGAAGATGCTGTTGCAGTAATCAATCCGACTTAAGATAAACGCATGGATGAGTTTTTCTAGGTCGTGTTGCAAAATCAGTCCTTTAATCCTAGAGATGTTGTTCAGGTGATAGAACGCTGACCTTGTTATTGCCTTTATGTGACCCTGGAGGTTCAGGTCTGAGTCCATTACTACACCTAGGTTTCGAACCTGATCAGTAGTTTCTAGCTGTATTAATTGAAGCTGTGTGCTGACTCTTGATCGTTCCTCCTTGGGTCCACAAATAATCACTTCAGTTTTGTTTCTATTCAGCTGGAGAAAGTTATGGCACATCCATCCATTTATTTGGTCAATGCATTGATTTAGGGTTTGAATGGGTTCAGAGTCACCTGGTGACATTGTAATGTAGAGCGGAGTGTCATCTGCGTAGTTATGGTAGCTAATGTTATTGGTTGCTATAATCTTGCCTAGTGGGAGCATGTAGATATTAAATAAGAGGGGCCCCAGGATGGAGCCCTGGGGCACCCCACATGTGATTTCTGTTCGTTCTGATGAAAAGTTTCCTATTGAAACATAGAAGTCCCTGTTCTTCAGGTAAGACTCGAACCAGCCAAGTACTTTACCAGAGAGTCCGACCCAGCTCTCCAGTCGTTCCAATAAAATATCATGATCAACAGTGTCAAATGCTGCACTGAGGTCCAACAGAACCAGCACTGTGGTTCTTCCACAGTCTGTATTTATGCGGATGTCATTAAATACTTTGACGAGGACAGTCTCGGTGCTGTGGTGAGCGCGGAAACCAGACTGAAAAACATCAAAACGGTTTGTCATTGTTATGAAGCCATTTAACTGCTGAAACACAGCTTTTTCAATAATCTTACTGATGAATGGAGGATTAGAGATTGGCCTGTAGTTCTGCATTAACGTGTTGTCCAGATTTTTCTTCTTTAGCAGTGGTTTAATAACTGCTGTTTTTAAAGCCTGAGGGAAGACACCTGATAGCAGTGATGAGTTCACTATTTGAACAAGATCAGAACCAATAACAGGAAGAACTTTCTTTAGAAAAGCTGTGGGTAGGATTTCAAGATAGCAGGAGGAGGAGCTTAATTGGATAATGATTTTTTTCAAGGCTGTTCTGGTTTAATTCGTGGAATTCAGACATTTTCTCTACATTGTTGTTGATTGGGGATGGCACTGGTTGTGGGTTCGATATTGAGGTACAGATTGACCATCTAATTGTTAAAATCTTTTCAGTGAAAAAGCTGCCAAATTCATTGCAGGCCCTGTTAGAATTTAGTTCAGGGGCTACTGTCACTAAAGGATTAGTTAGTCTTTCCACTGTTGCAAATAGAGTCCGTGCATTATTAATGTCTCTGTTGATGATTTCAGAAAAGAACGATTCCCTAGCATCTTTTATAGTTAGCTGATATCTATTCAGTCTCTCTTTGTAGATCTCACAGTGAACCTGGAGTCGAGTTTTCCGCCATTTTCTCTCGGCTCGTCGACACTCTCTTTTTTCACTACGTACCAGTGGATTACTTGTCCAATGAGACTTTTTTCTACCTGAGACTACTTTCACTTTAGTTGGAGCAATGGAATCCATGATGTCTGAGATTTTCGCAAGGAAATTATCTACAAACTTATTTACTGAGTTTGAGTTGGGAGATGAGGGGGTTGTGGTGGAAGGATAAATACGTTTAAAGGTTTCTACTGAACTGTCCCCTAGAAAACGCTTTTTTATAGTGGTCTTACTGTGGCTGGATAATTTAGCAGAGATGGTACTTTCAAAGAAAATACAGAAATGGTCAGATAATGCAATATTAATTACAGAGATGTCGGAAATATTTAAACATTTGCTGATAATTAAGTCCAGAGTGTGTCCTTTATTGTGTGTTGGTTGTTTGACATGCTGGATCAGTCCGAAGTTGTGGAGAGTATCATCTAATGTTTTTGCTTGTCTATCTTGGGGGTTGTCGGTATGGATGTTAAAGTCCCCCACGATGATTAGTTGGTCATAGTCGATACATATTACAGAAAGAAGGTCATTGAAATTATTAAAGAAGTTAGAGTTAAGTTTTGGTGGTTTATATAAACTTCGAAATAACGCTTTGTTAGGCTCATTTATCTGGGTGGCTAGGTATTCAAAAGAATCAAACGTGCCCAGAGTTACCTTTTTAAAGTTCATTGAGTTGTG
Organism: Valencia hispanica; assembly: GCA_963556495.2. Lineage (NCBI taxonomy): Eukaryota > Metazoa > Chordata > Actinopteri > Cyprinodontiformes > Valenciidae > Valencia > Valencia hispanica. The sequence continues at coordinate 42,086,115 of OY747715.1, forward strand.
AAAGATGGTGGCTACACCTCCACCTCGTCTGTTTTCTGTTCTCGCTTAAGAAATTGTAATTTGGAGGACTAGATTCTATTAATGAAGTTGTTTCGTTATTTTCATCTAGCCAAGTTTCTGATAAAAAAAGGGCGTGTAAATTATGCTCAGTGATGAAGTCATTGATAAGAAAAGACTTCCCGGATAGAGATCTAATGTTTAATAAAGCTAAGTATTGTGATGATGGGCAGCTGAACCTTCTGACAGGTTATCAATTTGAGATTTTGTTTAATATGAGAGCGTGTGGTTAACGGTTTATGTTTCCTGCTGCTGATAATCACTGATATAGCCTCAGGGGTGCCGGGTGAATTCTGGGAGACGGTAGGGGTGGATTTATTGCCCGGTTCCCTCAAATATCAAATATCTGTAATAATCAGTGGGGGGAAGCTCCCAGGCTTATTGACACTAGTCCCAGGCGTTTGGTGTAGTCTGAGTTTAGGTGTTAATTGTGTCCCAAATTTGATTTGCTCGTTCAGTCTGTCTGTAAAGTTTCTAAATGGAGACTCATTTGATGTGGCTGAGTCACAGGAAGATGAAGACTTAATCTCTGATGGTTGTTTATCTGTTTGGTCCTGTGGTGTCATCATGACTTGCTGTTTTTGTTCTCTGATATCCATGGGCGCCTCAAGGTCAGCTTTTGGGAGCAAGTGTTTTGCTTTCTGATTTTGATAAGAAAAAATGTTTGCTGCTAAGAGCCTTACTCCAGCCTTGTTCAGATAACGCATCCCTTCTTTGAACAGATGATTAGCACTTCCAAATACTTTGAAATTATTAATAAATGTGAACGACTTCTCAGCTGATTGTTTCTTCAACCATTTATGGAGCATGCGGAGTCTGCTAAATCTTTCATCATTCCCTTCAGGGACTGGTCCGCTGATGAGGATGTTTACGTTAAGTCCATCAAGTCTCTGTAGGAGATCAGAAAAGTCTCTCTTCAGAATCTCTGATTGTCTCATCGCGATATCTGCTGATCCAGCGTGAATGACAAGCTTTTCCAAAGCAGGATGTTGGTCCAAGATTTTAGGGATTTTTTCTGATATTTCTCTCACTGTATTTTTGTAGCAGCTATAAACTTTGGTATTCTTGCTACAAAAAGCCTCAGTTCCATTAATTGATCCATCTTGTATGATAACAATCTTTGCTGGGGGGGCTCTTTCTTTGTTATGTGTCTGTTTGATGCGGCTGGGTTTCTCCTGGTGGCTTTGACTGGTCCCGGGGGCTGCGTCATCTTTCAGGGAACTCAAGGCTGCGAATCTGTTTTTCAGCGGGATTCCAGGTGGAGCATAATCTCTTGTTTTTGGCTGAAACCTCTTTTGTTTACTTTTAGCAGAAGCGGCAGTTCTGGGTTCAGAGGTTTCTCTGTGCCGGAGTTTCTTTTGTTTTTTCTTCCTCGGAGAACAGGCTGGGGTTGATGATTCCGTGCGTTTTAATGCTGGCCAGTCTTCATTATAGTGCGGAGTTCTGCCGCTCAGACGCCTGTAGGGAATCTCTGTGACACGGTTAGACCGATGTAACACCGGGCTGATAGGCTGTTCCCTGTTTGTATTCAACGGTAATGTATTCAACGGTAAAGTTGTGTCATTTTGTCCATAATCAGCGTGAAGATCAAAATTAATTTCCAGACGACATAGCTTCGTTTCAATGCCCTCAATTCTGTGGAGCAGTTTTTCAAAATCCTCAGCTGAGCAAAAAACCATGTTGATAAGTCCATAAAAAAGTAATCCAAGAAGAGATCTGGTCTAATACAGAAACTCCAGGGGCTGGGTAGATAAAGTAACTAAGAAAAAGTTAAGAAAAGAAAATAAGAAAAGCAAACAGAAAATAAAATAAAGTGAATGGATCTGGAGAGAGACAGAGAGCAGCTGCTCCTCCTTCCAAAGGACATCTACGTAAAATGTATTAGGGCCAAAATATATCAAAGAAGTAAAAAAAACTGTCCACACTGGAGTAAATTTCTAATAAAAAAACTAGAAATTAAAGGGATTAATTTAATATATTTACAAGAAACCTGGATATTGTAAGTCAAAAAGTCTTACTGTATATTTGCAAGAGAAAAAAAGATTTTCCATGATTAAAGGCATACATTTATGACATTAAAACTGGGATATTCTCTTAAATTGGAAAATCTGACATTTGCAAGATTTTTTTTTTTTTAGATTTATCAGTAAAAAAACTGTGAAGTTTTGACATTTGTGACCAAAAAGCCTGAAGTCCTCTAAGCTTAAAGTCCTAAGTTTACAACATGAGCATCTGAATATTTTCCAAAGTGTAATTGGAAGATCTGGACTCTTTTCCTGCGTCAGAACATCTCCCTGGTCCAGACTCCATGCAGCCATACTGCAGCTTCTTTCCTCACTGTCTCAGGCATCCATTCTGGATCCCGTCCAAGGTGTTCATAGCCAGTCTGTACGCTGGAGATGTTCCGATGAAGTAAAAGAGTAACTTTTGTCTTTTTTTGTCACAAATGCTTGACTTTATAATGAAAGAGTATTCAATAATGTAAATATATGTATTTAATCATGGAAAATTGTCACGTTTTTCTTCCAAATTAACAACTTTTCAACCTCAGAGAATCAAAGTTTTTTTTTTGTAAATATGTTAAATTAATCTAGAGTTTTTTGCCAGAAATTTAGTCCTTTGTGACCACAATGTTTTCATTTGTCAACAATGGCCCCTGGTTATGGGTAAATCTGAGAATTTTTTTAAATCTGGAATGTTATAAACGGAATATACCAGATGTGAATTGTTTAATGAATTGGCGAATGTAGGACCGATATTCATTTATATAAACCAACATATAATTTTATAAAATGACAACAATTTTAACACTGTATACAAGAAACCATACTTTTGTACCAGGTTATTTACTTACTTTTTATTTTCTATTCTATTTTTAAGGGGATACATGGATGGGGGTTGAAACTCTACTGTGATTTGTAAAATGGTTTTTGTACAATTTGCTGTTAATGACAATAAAGACAAAAAATAAAATAAAGTAAAACAATGGACATAAAACTCTAATCGGGCCTAATGGGGGCCCTAAAACAATGGCTCTAAAACTATGCAGAAATCTACTTTTCAGAGTGGATTTCTGCACGCTTTTGTCTGATTTAGTCCTGGTTCCTGCAGTCGATATGTAGAGAAGAGATAAAACTACCTCAGAAAAGTACTCTGGTTCCTAAAATGGTTTCTGCAGTGGGAATAAACCTTAATAAAGAGTTCTAGTTCGGCTGCTTGAAAGCTATTGGTTACAAAAACATTACAGAAGCATCCACTGATTTTAAATCGATTGTGGTAGCATTTAAGGTACTTAGAGGAAGAAAGAGAAAATCACAGAATGACAAAGATATAAATCATTTGAAAACACTGAGAATACTGACAATACATACTAGTGAAAAGGAAAGCAAGTCTGCTTCCTGTGTTAAACTCATTTCACCATGTTTTAAAAAAAGAAAGAAAATAATTTATGCTGTATTTGATAATCTCCTCACCAAATCTGATCAACCTGAACTGAATAAATCAACATCATCTTGAAAATAAAGTTTGAGATTCGTCAAATCTGTGTTCTTTTGGTTAAAACACAAAATGGAAACATCCTAATGCTTTTTTGCAGTTGGACCATCTTCGAAGATAAGTAAAAGATTAAATTTGAGACTTAGAATAGAACTTTGAAGTTTTAATTGAAGTAGGGTTAAGAATATTTTATTTAATTTCACACAATAAAGCACCTGTAAACAATATTTAGTTAGTACTTTATGAATTTTTTTCAGTCTTCTCATCATAGATGTTTATTAAAGACATCCTTCAGTCAACCTGTAAAAAATTATTTTAAGAATCTTGAAAGGGAAAAGACTCCCATGTCTCCAGGGAAAATTGTGGCCGTCTCACAGAGCCCTATTATAGGGAAGATATGCTTTTAACACACACCATTGCACCATTTCCTTTCCATATCAATTCCAGTCTTTTGGTTGGGAAAAAAAGAAGGAATTCAGATACAGTATCTCGCTTTAGGACCCATCTTATGAAATATGGATGAATAAAAAGACTATATGGCAGCTGCAGGTAATTTCTTTTCTTTAGACTGTGACAGACAGGATAATGTGCTTCCTTTGCTTCTCTATGCCACCTCTTTCTTCTTTTCACGCATCCAAACAAGATTCAATGAAGGAGAGGAAGCTTGCTTCCAGATCAGGTTTGGAAGCAGCGCCTATCCTGTATTTATAAGTATTTCAGCATGCGTAATTTCTGCAGGTAGATTCTATGTAATCCACCGAGATGTACACTGTAAGCGAGGTGGGATCATCTTGAACATTGTGTACAAATCAAGTGAGACAGTATATATTAGAGCAGGGGTGTCAAACTCAAAGGTATTTTGGGCCAAATCAAGATCATGAATGTCCTTAAAGGGCCGGTTGTGGCAGAAAGTGTTGATAAAACTATTTTTAACGAACTGTTAAAATATTAATAAATATCTGTCTCCGCATACTTCTTAAAATGAAATAATACTGAACATCTTTTCACAATGATGTGATTTAGGACTATTCAAATAAACACTGATTTGATTTGACCGATAAAATAGTATTTAGGCGTACATAAATAGAGCTGAAACGTTCTATTTAAATGGTACTCTAGAGTTTAGAGGGCCACATAAATGGCTGGACCGGATTTTGCCCCCGGGCCTTGACTTTGACACGTGTATTAGAGCAAACTCAAAGGTTTTGTTTTTTAAGCTCCCCTGGCAAGTTATTGATCTTATCATTATACATTTCCAAACAGCACTCTGCCTCAAACACAGATAACATGCCAAAAGAAATCCACACTCTAGCAGCAGACAAAATCTGGCAGAACAGGAGAAGAAACAGCGGAAAGAAGGTGAATCTATTACCCTGAGGCAGACAGGGACAGTAGCAGTGAACCGGTTTCTTGGTGAACTGCGCAGTCGACAAGATCAAAGCAAAGAGTTCAACATTCTCCAAATCCACAGAGGGTCTCCTGGAGGTCTTCAGGGTCCTCATCCCACTATGTTGCCCTGATAGGAGGGTCACGTACATGACACAGGAAAGGTGGTTAGTTATGCTGATTCAACACCGTGGCTGGAGGAAGTACACCTTAGGGTTGTTCTACATAGACAGCTGCACCCTGCACAGAAGTAAGAGAGTTAAAATGTATTTATTAAATTAGCAAATTTGCTAGGTTCACTGAGCCTGTCTTACGTTTTCTGTATTGCTACTAATGACTGATTTAAAGGGTAAAACCGGGAATGTTTCTTTTTTCTCTGTTGCTCTGGATTATTTTTATGGTACATTAACTCTCCAGACACCAGGGCATACTTTGGTAACATTACAATTTTCATTGCTTCACTAAGCCAAGAGTTTAACTGCCCTCATGTTGACTTTTTTTTTTTTAGCTCTAGTTCTTTTTCAAGCACTGAGATGGTGTTAGGATTCAAAAAGCAGATGGTAGCATTATAACACATGATGTGCTTTGGTTATTCCCCATCTTCAAAGTCCTGACAGTCAATAACCCGTGCGCTATTAAAACAAAACCAAAACTCGCTTCTACCACAGTGCAGATCAAATTGTAACATATTTTTTGTTGTAGTACTACAGGGATATCAGCAAGCCACTTCAAAAGGCCAAATCTTATCTGTTCTTGTTTGTTTTGGCCTCAGCGTTAGGGTCTAAGCAGGATTCAAACATAACCAGGGACGTGCTGTGAAGCCTGTCGGGGGGGATTGGCCAGTTGTAGGCTTAGCATACCAAATTCCTGTATCCACTTGAATTATGCCAGGTTTGAGATCAGCAGGAAAGGAAGAGAGCAGGCTAAAAGGAATTGAGGCTATGCTTGCTTCAGCATGATATTTTCCCTGATGAATTAGGCAGAGGTTTTGTGATAATGTGCTCTGTCTATTTATTACTCACCAGACAGATTTCAACCTACTACTAACCAGCTGCATATTAGCAGCATTGTTTTTTCAGGAAGAGCTTAGAATGGCTTTACGTTGTCTTTTTAAGTGCTTTCAAGATATCCAAGTTGCACAGAACATTTAAACTCCAACTATGTTTTAGTGTGTAAATTTGGCACTGATTTACTAAAATGGAGGTTAGCAATATTAAAAAAACAAGCAATATAGTCTATTCATTCCAAAAACCACCATTACATGCATAATCATTTACAACAGACTACAGTAACTGAGGGAGCAATGACGACAAGTGGTATATTCTAAATTGGCTTTTTTTTTTGTTTACGAGTATGACATACAACTAATGAAATGCCCAAATTTAGTTTCTCAGATAATTAAAAATACTACATATGATAGGAGCAATAAAAAGAAGTCTTTAAATTGAGAATTGTCAGCCTACTTAAAGTATTTCCATGTACTTTACAGTATCTGTAAAGTATGGATTACTGCATACCTTTTGTATGGATTACTGCATAATTGTGATAAGGCAAGGAGGCGATCAGCCTGTGGCTCTGCCGAGGTGTTGCCTGGTTGCTTTAATAGTGGGCTTTAGCTCACCTGCACCCCTGGCCTCTCTCACTTCTTGGTTTAGGAAAGATGAGCTTGGTATGAAATTGTCAAATCACAAACCAAAGGGATAAATTAGTCTATATTTTATCAAATCTACTTGTCATTACATTGTATGAGTAATGAACAGAGGATGGGTGTACTACTACAAGCCTTTCAGCTACCCTCACTATCCTCTGCAGGGCCTTGAGTGGTCTGCCATATTGCTGCTGAAGTGCAAGGCATTGTATGCAGTCATTCATTTATGTCCCAGAGTCTCGTCTTTTTTGTTCATCATGTCAATTTAAAACAAAGGGATTTAGACTGTTCTAAGGAAGAATATTCTAGAATTGCGCTGCTCTGCATGTTGGAGTGGCTCTGTTGGCCAAATATTGAGTTTGTTTTTTCAGACGTTGGTTCCTCTGGTTTCTTGAGGAAGATTGCATTTTTCGGACCTGTATGCTTTCTAGTTTTTGGTGCTGTGAAGCTGGAAGAATTTTTGCTGTTTTTTTAAAAACTTTTTGATAACATGTTATGATGCGTAACCATGGCAACAAGGTGGTTTACAGCCGGAAGCATCTGATTAACATTGCAAAAGCTGAAATAATACCTCAACTGAAGCCAAAAATCCCTGATGAGTTGAGAAGGAGGAGGCATGGATGCAGAGCAGGAGCAAAGGAGTCAGAGAAGGAGGAAGTTCAAACCATCTCTTCCATCAATCATAATGGGCAACATGAGATCACTGGCTAACAAGATGGATGCTCTTACAGGGACTCAGCCAGCGTATTGGGAATGCAGTGTTATGTGTTTCACTGAGACGTGGCTGCAGGACCATATCCCCAACTCCAACGTCTCTCTGCCAGGTTTCCTGACTATACGAGCAGACAGAGAGCTGAAGCCAAGCAGGAAAAGTAAAGTAGGTGGAGTAGCAGTGCTTGTCAACAACAGATGGTGTCATCCAGGACATGTTACTGTGAAGTGTCGTCTCTGCAGCCCAAATGTCAAACTCTTGGCAGTAAGTTTTCGTCCATATTACTTACCGAATCCGTTTTCAGACAGAAGTTCTGGAATATTTGCAGACAATTCCACCCGGTCTTCAACCGGAGTTGTGTTTTCAAACACACCTATTTTGTCCAGAATATTGCCTTTCGGCTGCTTTCACACAGCAAGAAATATACCGGAGGATCGTGATGAATGTCTGGGGGGTGCAGGGTACGGGGGAGTGGGGGGTTGTATGTAGATATTACGTAAAGTTAGTACATCATTTCCCCAAACAAATGGATTATTGCAAAGATGGTAGACGAAACAGCAGATCTACTCGCAGTGCTCGTCTTTGTGATGTGTGCAATTTTGCGCACATTGAAACGCTTAAGAGACATTGATCAAGAAGCTGAGAGGAAAATAGTGACATTTATACATCATCAACGTGTGCGCTCACAGCGTTCCCTGCCCCCCTCGCCTTTTCCCCACCGCCCCACACCCCTGCAGCTTTCACGGAACATTACCTGACAATCTAAACGCAAACACCTTACCGCGAAAAGTCAGCTTATGTTATTAGGTCTTCATCCATATAATTACTGGTAAAGGGTTTCCAGACAAAGTCCGTAAGATTGCTTTCAGACACAAAAGTAAAACAGACGAAGTCCGGAAAATTACAGTTTTTCGTGGCTTGTTTGAAAGGGGCTCAAGAGAGTTCACCAGTGGTATTTTAGCAGTTGTTTACATTTCATCTTCAGCCGTTGCCGACAATGCATGTGTCATCAGTTCCGTTGTCACTAAGCTACAGACCCAGCACCCCAATACATTTGTGACAATATCTGATGATTTGAATCATGCCTCGCTCTCGTCTACACTTCCAACATTTCAACAGTTTGTCAGCTGCTCCTCAAGAGAAAACAAGACCTTGGATTTGTTTTATGCAAATGTAAGGGATGCATATAGGTCCAAACCAAGACCTCCTCTGGGACAATCAGATCAGTCTTGTTTTTCTCTGCTTAGATTATAAAGCAAGTTCAGAGGCAACCTGTGACAAAGAGAACTCTGAGAAAATGATCACATGAAGCTGAAGAAGCCCTGCAGGGTTGTTTTAAGTCCACAGACTGGATCACTCTTTGCCAAGCACATGGATAGGACATCAACGCCATGACTGAGTGTGTTACTGACTATATAAACTTCTGCGTAGACAACATCATCCCCTGCAGAACAGTGAGATGCTTCCCTAATAACAAACCCTGGATCACCAGTGACCTGAAGGAACTGCTAAACAAAAAAAAGAGCCTTCAGGGAGGGAGACACGGAATTATTAAGAGGTATACAGAAGCAACTTAAGGTCAAGATCAGAGACAGCAAGGAGGCATACAGGAAGAAGCTGGAGAACAAACTACAGAGGAACGATATCAGAAATGTCTAGTCAGGAATGGAAAAGATCACAGGCTTTAAGCACAGGAAGGATTGGATAGATGGTAGTATGGACAGAGCCAATGAACTGAACGCATTCTTAAATAGGTTCAGCTCTGGAACAAGCTCAGCATCCTCCTCTCCTGTCCCCAGCCAAACAGACATCCCACCTTCCTCTGAACCACAGCTTTCCTGTCACACCTCGAATGTTTTATCCTTCACCTCAGTCATGGACTCTTCTTTTTCCACAATTTTTTCTTCAACCAAGTCATGAGATGCTGCTGCCCCCTTTGCTTCCCCCTCCCTCTTGTCTGTCTCTAGAAGTCAGGTGAAGAGGCAGCTGGAGAGACTGAACTGGAACAAGGCTGCAGGTCCAGATGGTGTCAGCGCCAGAGTCCTAAAGGCCTGTGCAGAGCAGCTCTGTGGGATTCGGCAGCACCTCTTCAATCTTAGCCTGAGCCAACTGAAGGTCCTAGTGTTGTGGAAGACATAATGCCTTGTTCCAGTACCAAAGAGAACTCAGTCATCAAAGACTATACTCCTGTTGCCCCCCCTGAATAAGCAAAGCAGAACATATCAGGAACCGCTGCAGTTTGTTCATCGCCGTGGAGTTGAAGTTGAAGATGCCATTATCCACCTGCTTCAACCAACTCACTGTCATCTGGACAAAGCTGGCAGCACTGTGAGGATCATGTTCTTTGATTTCTCCAGTGCATTACATAATTCAGCCTGATTTGCTTTGTCAGAAACTCCTGAAGACACAGGTAAAGCCCTCAACAATAGCCTGGATCAACGACTACCTGACAAACAGACCACAGTTTGTGAGACTGAAGGATTGTGTGTCACACCAGGTGGTCAGCTACACATGAGCACCACAGGGGACTGTACTCTCACCATTCCTTTTCACTCTGTACACTTCAGACTTCCATTATAAATCAGAGACCTGTCATCTGCAGAAATACTCAGATGACTGCAATTGTCTGGTTTATCAGAGATGAACAAGAAGCTGAGTACAGAGAGCTGGTGGACCCCTTTGTGACATGGTGTGGAAACAATTGTCTTACCTTGAATGTGAAGAAAACAAAGGAGATGATTGTAGATTTTAGAAGAAACAGGGATATGTCAAACACTGTTTCCATCATGGGTGAAGAAGTGGAGGTGGTTGAGGAGTATAAATACCTCTGAGTTCACCTGGACAACAGACTGGACTGGTGGCGCAACAGTGAAGCCGTCTACAAGAAGGGACAGTGCAGACTGTACTTCTTGAGGAAGTTTAGGTCCTTCAAGGTTCTTCAAGGTTGTGGAGAGTGTCATCTCTTCAGTCATCATCTGTTGGGGTAGCAGCATCAGAGCCAGGGACTAAACAACCTGAAAAAGAAGGCTGGTTCTGTTCTGGGGACGACTGTGGAACATCTGGAGATGATGATGAAAGATTCTTCATAAAATCAAAAAAATGGACAACCCTGAGCATCCTCTTCATGAGACTATCTTACAACAGCAGTGTTTTCAGTTGGAGGCTTCTTCTCCTGCCCTCAGCTATCATGATCTATAACAACTATTTAAAGAATTAAGTGTATGAGCTACAACAACACTTAATTTCCCTCTGGGTTCAATAAAGTATTTTTGAATTTTAATTGAATTGAAGTGAATATGAATTATGTCTTTGAAGTACGTCAGACAATGAACCACAGTTTTCACTAAATCACCCTTCCATCTCTAAAATTTAATATTTCCTCTCAAATAATAATTTTGACTTTTTATGTTGATCATTTATCCAAGGATATGCTTTTATAAATAGTTACTGCTTGTGTAAAGCAAACAGTGATATTTAAACCGTTACACAGCGGACCACGAATCACAGTTACCCGACCCTAAGGAACTGTTTGGCACTGTTCAGTCCAGCATTCCTAATTTCTACATAAGCTCACCGTTATCCTCCTCATGTAGCCTAATTAACCACATTCAAACAAAATAAGACATCCATATTAGTGTTGAAATGGTTTAAAACAGAATATGTTATGACTGGCTAGAGATCAGTTTGACTGAGGTCCTCACAGACACACCCAGTCTTCTCAGTTACTCACTCACTGCTCTACAATTTGATGAGTAACGGAACAGAATAATACAACTCAAATGCAAGACTCTGCACTATTATCAGTGGCTGTTTTTCCATATGAGCGACACAGCTCAGTGCCCAGAGCAGTACAGCCTTGTGAGTGCAGCAATAAAGTTTCCTATGTTTGCATGCCGTGTTGGTGAAGAATATTTTTGTTTCTGTTTTTAAGGAATTGGACTGCATTTGGTCATCGAAAGTCCAAATTCTAAAATGCTTAAAGTGATCAAACTTATTTCACACTGAAGACATTATTTTTTTTAAATAGTCAGGGCGCCATTCAGGCAAAAATGGCCACTGATTACTGTAAAGTTGTGACAAAAACAAGTTTGTTGCCATTGGCAGTAATGCATCTGTTTATGGAAGAAATGGCCAGGTGAAATGGTATGCTTATGGATTTTTAGAGACAGCTACTGAAGGTAGGGCAGGGACAATGCTACATCTTCTCACTTTTTGTTTTATTGTTCATCTCCAATTATCAAAATTGTATATACAGTGGACCCCCAATATTCACAGGGGTTGGGGACTACAGCCACCTGCAAACAGCTACAATCTACAAATACTTGAGACCTCCACCAAAAATACTTATAACTCCCTCTTTTAATAGTTCACAGACCAAACATACCTTTATATGTGTTAATAAACACAGTGGAAACTGTATTAATACTACCATAGAAGATAATATCTACAGTCCTTATCTCTATTCTTAGGGGTACAGCCAATCAGCAAATTGGAAAATAAATGGCGGTCCTTGATTGGCTGCTTTGCAAACACCAGTGTGTCAAGTAGCATCGTGCCTGGGTATTTCAGCTTTCGAAGCTGCATTTTCTGCCAAATATTTTAGGGGGGGAAATCAGGAAAAAAATCAGCAAATACATAAATCTTCTGTGGATAATTTAGAGTTGCTTTTCTCAGAAAAAGCTGCATATACTGAACTGTGAATAGGTGGAGGTCTACTGTAGTTTCAGAGTTCAGAATGCACCATTAAAGGTCTCAATCACTCGTTTTTTCAATAAATTTGCTCCAGTATATATGAATGCCTTGTGAGCCATTTTACATGGAATAAATGCTCTGGCACTCCTGTTTCAAGAGGTTGCAGTTTGTTAGAGCAGTGGATGGGGGGGGGGGATCACGAGTCTAACTCATTATTGTTCACAATTTGCAAATGTCTCTCCTCTAAATGGCTAACAGCAATGCGACTCCTATGCTGCCTTCAAACAAGAAATTCATTTAACTTACTTCGCTGGCGTTGTTCCAAGACAGTTTCCAACAATTTCTTCCTCAGCCAGAGACTGGAGACTTTATAGTCCTAGTTTGATTATATTTAACTGCTGCATTTGAAACCGTGGACCACAACCTTCTTACATCCTATCTAGAAAACCTCATTGGTATTCGAGGTGCTACCTTGGACTGGTTCATTTTCTACTTCACTGAAAGATCGTTGTCACTCTACAAGTTTCACATAGTCTTTCTCTCCTCTCTCATGCGGGGTTCCTCAGGGATCAGTTCTTGGCCCCTTATTCTAATTGTTTTTATTGCCACATGGCTCAATTTTTAGAAAAAATTGATGGTTTTCATTTTTATGCTGATGAATACCAGGTTTATATACCTCTTAAATGTGGCCACTCTTGCTCTTTAAATTCCCTTTTGGAATGTCTTGACGAAGTTAGAGTCTGGATGTCCTCTAACTTTCTTCTTTTTAATGACAAAAAGACAGAAGTCATGTTTTTTATCCTAGTGTTTCTAGTGGACCTTGTTTAATTGACCTTGGCTCACTGGCTCCATACTTAAAATCTACAGCGACTAACCTGGGAGTAAAAGTGGACAGTGATTTTACTTCGGACAAGCAGATCAGTGCAATGATGAAATCTAGTTTTTATCAGCTAAGGAAGATTGGCAAGGTTAAGCATATGCTTTTACAACAAGATTTTGAAACAGTAATTCATGCTTTTATTACATCATGCCTTGATTATTGTAATTCACTGTACCTTGGTGTTTACCATTCCAACCTCTCTTGTGTCCAATTTGTGCAGAACGCAGCTGTAAGTCTTTTAAAGCTGCAGTCCGGAGTATTTGAGGGAGAGAGATTTTTTGAATCCGATGTACCACGGCCCCTCCCAAAAAATTAAGTGGTTTCTTTTGTTTTTAAATCTTTAGAGGGTCTTGCCCCACACTATTTCATATTTGCACTGTGTAAAGCACTTTGGTAAAGTTTTTATTGTTGTAAAGTGCTATATAAATAAAGTTGGCTTGGTTTGGCTTGGCTCCTCTTTCTTGAATAAACAATGCAACACTGATGTACTATGTCCACAAATAAACCAAGCCTGACCCTGTTCTGCCATGCTGTAGAGTTGCAAACAGTTAGCTTTGGCTTCTAGCTTCTACTAACAGAGACGTGCTCGCTCTGCTCTCTCTGCTCTATCCAGGCTGCAAAATCAGCCCTTCCGTTGGCAGTCGCAAGCCAAGGTAGGCAAGAACATGAATACGAATTATCTCTGACGTAGAAGGGACTGGCTTTTTCTGACTCGTTCATTTTGCCGTCTGTTTTCTTTCTGTGGCTAATGCAGGCAATGGGGGTTGGAGAAAATGTTCACATGCAGCATGCATATGCAGATCAGAGTGACCACTTGTATTTCACAAAGAACAAGTATTGCACTGTCTCTTATTGAACGAGACCTTTAAAACATTTGATGATATCTGCATTTATTGTTTTCCTCTAAAAATAGTTTGAAAAATTAGGACTGTCTTCAGAGGGCTTATTATGGTTTAAATTAAAAGGTTAGATAATTGTTTTAAATAAAAATCATTTTGCATTTTTTTTGTTCAGCCTTGGTGTTTTTGCTGAAATGCGCTGCCAGGTGAATAACAGTCCAGCTCCTCAGTCCACAATGGAGGAACCTTCTTATTGTCTCTAAAAGCTTTGACACTGGTGTAACTTTTCAACATGTTTATCTCTTTCCTTCTGATTAGTCAATCATGCCCTTCACTCTGTGACCATACTGTACGTTAATGATTTGGATGGTTCTAATTTTACTGTAACACACCAACTTTGAAGCTGACAAGTTTCTCTTAACAGAGGACAGGCTTCTCCTGTCTTCAGCAGGACGTCCTGCCTGTGAACCTCGTCAGGACCACCTCAGCAGGGTGTCTGCAGGGGTCAGGCTCAGGGTCCGTTTGACAAGCTGTCATGTGTTTGGTAGTAAAAGCGTCCATCAAACCGCAGGGTAACCGGCCATGAAAGCGTGCGCTCTCTGCGTTGATGCCTGTGAGCAGCTCTTCCAACCGAGACTTCCTCTGTACGACAGGAGAGGTATCTGTTATGACAGCGCATCCAACTGAACAAGCAGAGACCTGTCCTCAAGCCTTTAACCGAATATGTAACATGGCATGGAGTTACATTGAAGGCAGCACGTAGACCAGAGAATTATTCATGGCCTTGGCTATTAGAAAAGGCAGTGAGGCCCCCATTTAGATAGATTTATGATTCCAGTCCTGGGGCTGGGTGGGGTGTCCCAGATCTTGAGCCTGTTATCTGTTTTGGAAGAAAATATCTGACATACTTTGGGGGACGCCTGCTGCGCTTTTCCAGTCAGGAGAACATGAGTGAAGCCTTAGAGGCTGCAAAAATGCTTTCTGAATGCTGTAAAGTGGAGTGATTTACAAAGAGCTGCAGCTGCCCCTGGATTAGACACAGAGTAGTTAGGTGCTGGGCTGCAGAGGTGCTGATAAGCATTAGCTCTCTTTAGAAATCTCACTTCCTTCTGCTGGCTGATTAGCTTAATAAAATTATTTAGTACCTTACAAAAGTATTTCTACTCCTTGAACCTTTCCACATTTTGTCACAATACAACCCAAAAAATCTTTGTAGACAAAGTAGAGCATAATTGAAACGGAAGGGAAGGGACGTATTGTGTTCAAATTCTTTACAGGTAAGAAAACTGTGTCATGCATTTGTATTCCCCCACCTTAAGTAGATGCTTTGTAGTACCACATTTAACACGGATAAGTCAAACACTGTTTCCATCATGGGAGAAGAAGTGGAGGTGGTTGAGGAGTATTAATACCTCGGAGTTCACCTTGACAACAGACTGGAATGGAGACTGAACAGTGAAGCCGTCTATAAGAAGGGACAGAGCAGACTGTACTACTTGAGGAAGCTTAGGTCCTTCAAGGTTTGAAGCAAGATGCTGCAAATCTTCTACAAGTCTGTTGTGGAGAGTGTATCTCTTCAGCCGTCATCTGTTGGGGTAGCAGCATCAGAGCCAGGGATTTAAAAAGGCTCAACAACCTAATAAAGAAGGCTGGTTCTGTTCTTGGGACAACTGTGGAAAATCTGGAGATGATAATGCAAAGAAGGATTCTTCATAAAACAAAAAAATTATGGACAACCCTGAGCATCCTCTTCATGAGACTGTCATACAACAACAGAGCGTCTTCAGTAGGAGGCTTCTTCAGTTTCGCTGCAATACAGACCGCTACAGGAAATCCTTCCTGCCCACAGCTATCATCATCTACAACAACTCCTTAAAGAATTAATTATATGAGCTATACCAACACTTAATTTCCCTCTGGTATCAATAAAGTATTTTTGAATTTTGAATTGAATTGAATTTGAACAAATCAGGTCAAGCTCAGTCAGACTGGATTTGGAGTGTATGTCAACATCCGTTTCAAATTTGATCTCCCAGTTCAGACCTAAATTCTGAACAGAACCTAGTTCTGGACCATTCTGACACATGAATATGCTGGGATCTAAAGCAGGTGTCTCAAACTGTAGTCAAGGACCAGTGTCCTGCAGCTTTTAGATGAGTCTCTGGTCCTACACATCTTCCATCAAATGGCTAAATTACCCAATCAGCATGCTGTTTATTATCTGCTAGTGATCATATTTAATTCTGGAGTGTTAAAGTAGTCAGTGCGTGTTCATGCGTATCTGAATCAAGCTATGGCAATAATCAGACTAATACATTAACCAGATGGGATCCTTTATCTGAGTATTGACATTTTTAAAATAAGTGGGTCTATCAAAAATGGGGCTGCTATGGCTCAGCAGGTTGAGTAGTTGTCTTGCAATCAGAGGGTTGTAGGTTCAATTGTAGTTTCCTCCTGTCATATGCTGATGTGTCCCTGGGCAAGGCACTTAACCCCAAGTTGCCTGTCGACCTCTGTATCAGTATATGAATATGTGGTCGTTTGTGAGTGCAAATGGCTGAATGTGGCTCCAGCTTTGTGTGGTCAGTATGACTAGAAAAGCACTATATAAGTCCAGTCCATTTACCATTTATAGCCACGCGTAAACTCAATCTTTTAGGCCGGTTATTTGCTTGGGTTTCCGTACCACGTGACTTTACGTACTTTCGCTACAGACGGGCTGTCACCAACATGACTTATCCCGCTAATTATTAGAGAAGTGCAGCAAAGCAATGCTGTACTACTAAAAATGGGAAATGTAATGATTCAATCGGACTAAGGCAATAATTAGGTTTTCACTTACTGCATGTAAACCCACTGGCTGACACATTTAAACCTTCCAAGGACATCTGCCTTTGAGGACAGAAGTTCAGGACTCTTGATCCAAACCATTCCACTGTAGCACTGGTTCTGTGTTTAGGGTCGGTGTATTACCTGAATTTTCCCTCCCATTCTCAAGATTTATTCGAAGTCTCTTCTGTATTTAGTTCAGTCTGTCTTACCATCAACTCCGATCAGCTTCCTAGCCTCTACTGAAGAAAAGTCTCCCCACTGCCTTAAGGCCAGAGTTGTGACTGGCCCCTTGGCTGCTTTAATTAATTCCGTCCTTGCCCAGCCTGTCAGGTTAGGTGGATGGCCATGTCTTGGTTCTCCCATACCCTTTAATGTTTATACGATTGAACAGAGCCCTGTGAGATCTTCAAAGCATGGGATAATGTTTTACAGTCTAAACCTGGTACAAGCAACACCTCTCTCGCTGTCCTGTCTGCTGTGTTCCTTGGTCTTCATGATGCTGTTTGTTCTCATGTTCTATAACAAGCCCCTGAATCCTTCAATGTACAGGTGCATTGAAACTGAGATTAAATTACAGTTAAGTGTACTTCACTTACTAATTACTTGACTTTAACAGCAATTGTTTGCTTTGAATTCTATTTAGAGGTATTAGAGTAAAGGGGACTGAGTGTAATGGGCTAGCATGTAAATACTGGAGTACTGTACTGTATATTGAATTCTGTACCAATCACAGAAGCAGTATTTCCATTGTTGTATTTTATGTGCTTGTTCATTAGATGTTTTTGGTTTTGCTTCTTACAGTGATCGACATCATATCTCCAGCTCAATTCCAGTTCCCTCCAAGTCCCAGCTGGGTGTGTCCGCTGCCTCAGAAACAGGTTGCCCTCCCCACAACAGCTCTCCGGACCAAGGCCCGAGGAAGAGGGCGAGCTCAGAGGCTGAGGCACATTTCAAGTACAAGCTAACACCTTCTCCAAACAACGCAGCCGCAAGGGAAGAGCGGCCTCCTGCTAACCTAACACCACTTTCACCGGTCCCCAAACATGTGTCCTCGTTGCTTGATGCCAGCATGGCCTCACTTCACCTCAGCACAGCTGCAGGGGCCGACAAGGAGGAAGAGCCAAGGGAGGAGGGGGAGCAGTGTGGGCACACAGACATAGGGGAGAAAAATAAAGATGCTGGCACAGAGAGTGAAGCGGAAAAACAAAAAGCTGAGGAAGCTGAGGAGCGGCTGACCAGCAGCACATGGGCATCCAGTTCCTCTGCAGTGCAGGAAGTTGGGAAGGAAACTGTTTCCAGTAACTATACAGGTGCAATGAACGGCTCTTTGGCATCAGGACAGGCCCCTTTAGGCCTTGTCCCAGAGCTCCACTGCTCTGTGGAGCAAGCTGAGGAGATCATGGGCACAGAGGCCACAGGTTTAGGTCTAGGCTTAGGGGTGGCGTTAGGGTTAACAGATGAGGCCCGGCTGGAAGACTACCGCTGCATTCCCGTGGACCAAGCAGTAGCTGTGGAGTGTGACGAACAGGTACTGGGCGAGCTAGACGTGGCAGGCTTCGAGGAGTTCAACAGGCGTATCTATGCACTAAATGAGAACATGTCCAGCTTTCGCCGACCACGCAAGAACTCTGACAAATGACACAGAGGGCCGAAGAAAGAGTTTTGGAAAAACTTGCACATTGAACAGATACAAGCAGGGAGATGAAATAAAAAGACAGAAGTTTGGTTCTCAGCAGCAGATTAATCATAGGGGCTATTCTGGATTAACCAATTTGCACTTATTAATGACATTTCCACAGTAATCTTTTCAGTTAGAAAAGTCGAATGAAAGTTCTGGGACAGAAAGGCTTTTATTTTTGATTCCAGCAACTATATATCTTTTAAAAATCCAAACACCTGATGACCCAAAAGGGCTCAGTAGGGTGTTTTAAATTGCTATCTTCAACATCTGTTTATTAATTCAATGTGTTTAATATGTTATGGAGGATATAGTGTGGGCACTTGGTGACATTACATGGGACCATTCAGGTGACATTTTCACTCACATTTGTTTTCCTATAGAGATGCACCGAGGAACAGAATCTGCTCAGTTTCAGTTTGAATGGCTCTGACCACCAGTCAGACACTTAAAAAGGATCCAAACTCTTCAATGTGGATGTTACTGGTGTGAGTAAAATACCAACATTTAGTTAGTTTTAGGGTCGTTGAGGTGTTAAAAAGTCAGTAGCTGCAGATATGTAAGAAGATATCGGAAAGAAAACTGTGTTTTCTATAACATATTGGAGCATGTCGAGACATGTCTCGGGTTCATTCAGGCTGCAAGGGAGAGCAAGATTTAAAGCAGATAACAGGAAGGTCGAGCGAAGTATACTAAAGAACTCTGTTTCATGCCTTTGCACTTCCAATCTCTGTCTGTCATTAAACGTGTTGAATTTAAAATGTTAGCAGCCATTTGGTAATCTCTATGGTGAGGAATACACAAGACCACAGTTTTAGTAATCCTAATCATGCTCATTTCTAATAAGGCCGTCAGCTCTGTAATCAGTGGGATAACTAGTAGAATGTTTTCTATTATAGCTATGGGTGGCAAAGCTTTAATAAAACCAGAAATTGAAAATTAACCTCAGTGTTCTTATCGGTGTGTCTTTTCTGGTCGTCATTATTGCTGTTACAGCCCTTAAAACCTCTTATAGAATTTTTTTTTTTTCTGCACAAAAGATTTCTATCTGCACCCAGATAGCATCTTCACCACAATGTGTTAGAATGTTTAGTCTTAATTGACAGCTTACTGTCCCAGCAATTCCACTTTTGGCAGAAATTATGATTTCAGAGCTTCATTCAGGGTGCATGTCACTGGACGGTGCATGAGAGAGCTTTTGCACTTTAATACAAGTGTTTTTTTCACATCAGCATGCAGACAGTCACATATGCACAGTTAGAATGCTCCCACCAATGAGCTTTGCTCACAGCAGGATTTTGCTCTTACAAAGTGAGGTGGAAGCTGTAATTTGGTGGCCAGTTGTGGAGAGACTTATCCAGTCTTCATCCACTGACAGGATACACATTCTGCACATTTTCAAGTTTTCCATCAGGCTTTAACATGAAGTTCACAGATGTTGGTGGAGCTCACAGCCAATGGCAGGGAAACCGTGCAATTGATTTTCATTCATTTACCTTTGTGTCTCCCCTCTTATTATTTTATGAACTCTATAATAAAGAATTTCATTCTTAATATACACTGATGTTTACATTCAGCTGATGTAATTCTGTGTTCTGGAATGTCCCTCTCAGGCTCCTGTCTAACTGCTTTGAACAAATCCATATGTCTGTTATTAAGTCCTGTGTCCTTGTTCTGAATGCTTTCCTGCACTGGTATTCAATTACTACTTTATTTATGTCTCTACAAATATGTGAAATGTAAACCGATGCATAGTTTTATTTCCTGATATTACTGAATGTCGCTCATGCATATTAACTCTTAGAATGATGTCAAATGCAGGGTGCCAGACCTGGATAGTCCCTCTGAATAATCTGACACAATCAAGATAGACTCACTACCTTCAGCCCATTAAGTGTTTTAGATCCTGTAAAATGGATACGGCTAGGGGTTGCATTGAAATGAGGAACAATGTCAGATCATATCCATTAACTGCTACACAGCTAAACAAGTGACTATGTACATATACTTTTGTATGGAGAATTTTTTGGTTATTAAAGACTTTCAGTCCAACGGCATGGGTGTATTTATCCCCCTCATGAGTTGTCTGACTGGATTTGTATTAGTGTGTATGGTGGTTTCAGAATGGTGGGACTGAAAGAGCTGACTTTCAACCTTTCATGAAGTTGGATCACATCCAAACAGAAGGCCAAAAGGAATTCTTCTAAGAATCCTGTCACATCTTTGTAGGTGAAATGAAAAAAAAAATAGCCAAATATGTCAATTCAACCATTGGCTTTATTGTCATTGCTGCAGAAGCACAAAAAAAATCCATCACATTTAATTTCTAGAGTCATATAATTTTCTTTCCTTTGTAAAAACCTTAAAAAACCCTAGTCAATATTTAGATGTTTTAGTGCCTTGTCATTCAAACCAATTCACCTTTGCTAAGATATTATGGCAGCATTTGAAATCTTTGATCATATTTGTTTTTCAAAGACTTTAATATTAAACCTGGTTTAAGTCATATTTGTCAGACAGAGTCCAGATTATGTTAACAATAGAAGTCGATACAACTTCCAGTACCAGAGACAGCTATGGTGTTCCACAGGGTTGACTGCTTGCACCAGTACTGCTTACCATTCAAATGCTTACTTAGTACAATTTTCACAGAGCACACAGCTGTTTTCCCTTATTCTGGCTGGGATGTTGTGTGTTGGTCGAATGTGTAAAGGTTTGGGATTTAAAGTTGTAGGTAGGTATGTGCTGATCTAAAATTTTCAGGGTATGATAACCTTGAGTAAAAATACCAAGAATCCTGGTATTTATTATAAGTCTCCTTCACTGAAAAACCAAGTAATACTAATTCTTTTTGAAATACGATCGGTCACCCTGAGTTGCATATGCATGCGGCACATGAAAATGTTCTCCAAACCGCATTAGCTGCAGAAAGGAAATGGATGGCCAAAATGAGCGAGTCAGAAAGAGAGAATTTGTGCTCATGGTCTTGCCTACCCTGGGTTGTGACCGCCCATAGGAAGGCTGTATTGATTTTGCGGCCAGGAGAGAGCAGATCATGTCTCTGCAAGTAGAAGCTAACCATTATCAAATCCACATCATTACAGAACATGTTTGGGCGTGTGTTCTTTGTGGATGTTGGATTTTTTTTCCCAAGAAAGAATAGCTGAAGAAGAACCTATTGGAATTAGTCTTAGTGTAGATTCTCATCATCCAGGACATGATATTCTTGAGTTTAAATGAAGGCAACTTGACGTTTCTTGTCTTGAATACGTTTCGTCTCTCATCCAAGAGGCTTCTTCAGTACTGAAAACTGAATTGGGAGTATCAGATTTATAAGTTCAAGATTATACGTCTAATTAGTCTTTGGAACACCACAATGTATCTCCAAGTCAATCACACTGTCCACTTAGGAAGCAACACTGATTGACAATTGCACATGCTGTTATGCAAATGGAATAGACCACAGGTGGAAACTATAGGCAATTAGCAAGACACCCCCAATAAAGGAGTGGTTCAGCAGATGGTGACCACAGACCACTTCTCCGTTCCTATGCTTTCTGGTTGATGTTTTGGTCACTTTTGAATGCTGGCGGCGCTTTCACTCTAGTGGTAGCATGAGAGTCTACTACCCACACAAGTGGCTCAGGTAGTGCAGCTCATCCAGGATGGCACATCAGTGCGAGCTGTGGCAAGAAGGTTTGCTGTGTCTGTCAGCATAGTGTCCATGGACGCGCTGCCAGGAGACAGGCCAGTACATCAGGAGACGTGGAGCAGGCTGTAAGAGGGCAACAACCCTACTACCTCCGCCTTTGTGCAAGGAGGAACAGGAGGAGCATTGCCAGAGCCACAAATGTGCATGTGTCTGCTCAAACGGTCACTCCATGAGGGAGGTATGAGGGCCTGATGTCCACAGGTGGGGGTTGTGCTTACACCACAACACAGTGTAGGACGTTTGGCAATTGCCAGAGAACACTATGATTGGTAAATTAGCCACTGGCGTCCTGTGCTCTTCACAGATGAAGGCAGCTTCACACTGAGCACGTGACAGACATGACGGAGTCTTGAGACGCTGTGGAGAACATTCTGCTACCTGCAACATCTTCCAGCATGACCAGTTTGGCAGTGGGTCAGTAATGGTGTGGGGTGGCATTTCTTTGGGGGGCTGCACAGCCGTCCATGTGCTCGCCAGAGGTAGCATGACTGCCATTAGGTGCTGAGATGAAATCCTCAGAACCCTTGTGAGACGATATCCTGGTGCGATTGGCCACGGGTTCCGCCTTATCCAAGACATCGGCGAAGCAAGGGGGTATTTTATTGGGCTTAAGCCCAGGTTATTTTTTTCAGAAGCCCGGGGTCTTTTGGAGTGTGTCATCTTTTTCATAGAAAGATGCCTGACTGACAACTGTATAAAATATAAACTATTAAAAAACTGCACACAATATTAGAGGCACATAGGGCACAGTTGTAAATTTCCCCTAATTTTGGTATATTTGGTCATATATGTGTGTGTATATATATATATATATATATATATATATATATATATATATATATATATATATATAAATTTTTTTCAAATCTTTCTCTCCTAGTTATTCCCATAGTGGCTATTTGATTTGTCCTTCGAATGTTAGTCAGGTATATTTGTTCTTTTTATTTAAAATACCGTTTTTTTTTTTCAGAAAGCGCAGCACTCTCCTAGCTTCCACTGGTTCCCCAGAGGCTTTTATCTACCTATATATATTAGAACATGTGAAACTACATGTGACTGAGCTTACGGTGCAGCCTGTACTTGTTGCAAGCTCCATTTCTAATGAAATAAGCCCATCTGCTTTCCTTTACCTCATTATGCCCTTAACTGAGTAAAATTTAACCCTTCTTGTCAAATTAAACCATTACTTTGTTGCAGGGGCTGCAGATAATGCATTAATTTGTTCATATTAAGTACCGGAAAACAATCTTTGAGGGTTTGTGAACCTTGCTGGCAGTAATTTTCATCTTGCCATGGTTATAATGTTATGTTCTAACGATACCTTTAATACCAGTGCTGACTGAAATAAACATTTTCTTTTGGGAATATCATAATATTTAAGATACAGATTCACATTAAGGTGTATCAATCATTAAAATAACTCTCCTGATTGTCCTCTCTCAGCTGAATTCCACTACTACCTGAATGCCTCAAGACTTCACCGTCTGGGGTCAGTTCTATCTCTAAGCAGGCTGAGATTGCTAATGACGTATGATCTGATTGCACGTGTTTTTGCATGTTAAAGGGATAGCTCAGGATTTGTGAAATGAGCTTCTTTTAAAGGGTTATAAGCAGTTAATGTCTCTATATGCATAACTTTCTTGGTATGTATTATACACATCCATTGGCTGATCCCAGATGCTAACTGCAGTCCAGACAGACGGTTCTCCCTGGCTCTGGCTCTCTCATGTCTCATTCTAATGAGCTAGGTCACCCTGAGCTATCGCTGTAGTTATGCTGCTATAGCCTTAGAATGTTGGAGGACAGACCACTTTTCTTCACTCTGCTACTTTTCCCTTCTACTAATCTCCAGTTGCAATATTTGCTGTTATTTCGACTGTTAACTTTTTTCTCTGTGTTTTTCTCTCCATAGAAGCTACACATGGTCTTGAATCCTGCGCAACTGTGATGGCTTGTTGGAGGGGGGCATTGACTGGGATGATCCTCCCAGTAACTGAATGTCTTCCATGTCTTGTTATCAACGTTTTACTCTCTTTAACATCGAAAGTACTCTTATATCAGTTCTTTTTGTTCTGTGTCTCTACTCTGTCTTCTCAAACCCCCAGTCGGTCATGGTAGAAGGCCGCTCATACTGAGCCAAGTTCTGCTGGAGGTTTCTTCCTGTTAAAGGGTAGTTTTTCCTCTCCACTGTCGCTACATGCGTGCTCAGTATTAGGGATTACTGTGAAGTCAACGACACAATGCAGGCAACTGTCTACTGTCGCTATATGTTTGTTTAGGAAGACAGAATGCTGCAAGTCAATGACTCGACGCAGTCTGCTGGGATTCCTGAAATAGACAATTTTTAAACTGACTGGAATGTATGTACAGTGGAATTAAAAAGACTTTTCTTAAAAAGTCCCTTGAGATGACATCTCTTATGAATTGGCACTATATAAATAGTATATGAATCTTTCCGTCATTTGACTGGAATGTATGTACAGTGGAATTAAAAAGACTTTTCTTGAAAAGTTCCTTGAGATGACATCTTTTATGAATTGGCACTATATAAATAGTATATGAATCTTTCCGTCATCGTCATGTTTGTGAGGGGCAGTTATTTACACTGAAGCCAATTATTGTTTACGCAGGATATGGACGTACACCACCAGTGATCTTCCGGTGTAAAACACGAAACATATAAAGTGTTTGCAATTCAAAGTAAACATCTGATATTACAGTAAAGTAGGGTAAAAAGACTATAGTGTATTAGGTGAATATTAAAGTTTTACACTGAACAATCCCTTTAATGTTGTAGGTTAAAATTTTTATCTGTTAACGTCTTTCATTGTTTTGTGTATCTTTGAACACTTCTTTAACAGTTAATGCACTGGTTTTGAAAGAAGACACTGAAATGGAAATATTTGAACACTTGTTTGTAAGCAACCTCAGGCCTTTGGCAGTGTAGCGAGGGGATCACTGCTCCAACAGTAAACACAGCTGCATGATGGCTTCCTATGATAAAGAGTTTTCTCATAGCCATAGTAATACAGAATAGAACAACAACTTCAATACTATTGTCAGGACATGTAAGGAGGTGCAACAGTTTATGTGTGAGCCCCAACACTGATAATATTAGCTGACCGAGCTGTCAAAGAATCAGGGTATTCTAATTCTGTCAGAGTTTGTAGATTTTGACATGAGAAATTTGTTTTCCATAATGGCTTTATGCTTTAATTGATCAGTTACTTTTAGTGACTCATGCTTATGTACGTAAACAAAGCAAAGGCATGTACAGCATGCTCTTACACTCTGTCCTTATCACTACAAATCTAGTAGGAATGGGGCTGAGAATCCATATTGTCCTTAAGCAGTTTTTAGCTGAGCAAGACTGAATGGAGTGACTATAAACAGCATACTGGATAAAAACTGGACAACATAGTTGTTAGCCAGGTGCCGCTATGAGCACATAATGACTGCAGAACTGCTTGTGGGTCAGTACCTCCCTTTTGTCACTTCTGATAATAAAGTATTGCACCTGCGGTTATGGTAGCACCATGTTCATCTCTGTAACTCAGATCTGTGGTACTGAACACAGAGGGGTGCTGCTTTGGCATGAATAGATGTGGCAGATCCAGTTTTTTCACATTTACTTTAGTGGTCCATCAACACCTGGCTCTGAAACTTTTTCTTATATTTAAAAAATAAACAAGCCAACAAACTAAAATGCTGTTTTGGTAGATACACATGAAAAGAAAAAAAGTCACACACCATCTACAAATCCCACTATGCTAGCAAAGGTTTTTACATCTTGCTGCATCATTTCCATATAAGGTCGGGATAAGTGTTTTCACTACGCCCTAAAACCGCAATAAAAAAAGCATTTTTGAAATTTATGAGTTTCTTCACACTGATCAAAATTTTAGTTCTATTCATTTATATTTGTGTTGTGTTTAAGAAAGGTAGGAAAGAAAAAAAATCTTACTAGCTCATAAAAAGCTCGGTTAGCTTAAACATTTCACATCTCTTACACTATATGATCTGCTTTACTGCTCCCCCTCACAGGCACCTCACAAAATAAACACTAGCTAAAATGGTGCTGCTGGCTGCCAAAGGCTCCTCCTCTGCTTCAAAATACAGTGTGTCACAAACTAAACTATAGATGCTAGCTTAACTGTCTAATCCATCACAGAAGACAGGAGAGTTCACCCTTTCATTCATTCATTTTCTAAACCACGTGTCCCCAACTCCAATCAAGAGCTGCTGGCCTGCAACCTTTAGTAGGATCATTGTTCCAACACAACTGAACCAAATGAATGACTAATTTCAAGGCTTTTGGCAAACTTGATGGCATACTGAAAAGGTGATTCGGTCATTTGATTCAGCTGTGTTGGAGTTGGGATGCACCTAAAAGTTGCAGGACAGTAGTCCTCAAGGACTGGGGTTGGAGACCCATGTTCTAAACCATGGGTCAGGGGTCAAGGAAGTTCTGGAGCAGCAAAGATCTGTAGGAGGATAAATGAAGAGCTGAAAGGGAAGAATAGCGGCCATGTTTTCGGTTACAGATTATAGATCTCCCACTTAACTGTTCAGCATCAAGTATGGCCAGGAGTTTTACATTCTGCTGGTCAAGGGATGTGTGTTAACATAAGTAGAAAAGATAGCAGTGACCGCCTTAGGTAAGCAAGTGTTGCTTAAGGACATTGTAAGTTGTAAGGACAGTTGTAAGGACATTTCTTTCTGCAGTAAAAGGATTATTCAAAAGTGGAAAACATTCAAGACAGAGGCACTTCTTCCCAGTAGTGGACACCCTAGGAAATTTATCACAAGAACTACACAAAACTACAACAAGAGATCCATCTAAAAGGTATCATCAAGTCAAACTGTTCTAGAAGAATTGAGGAAGTGGGTGACCAATACGTATCGGCCTGGGAATAGTTACAAAGCTATTTCTTCAACCGGTACTTCACAGAGTCCTGTAATCTACAAACAGATAAGATTTGAGACAACAGGGAACCTTTCATGAGGTTACCGACCCTCCAAAATTCTTCCTAAAGCAAAGCAATGACTCATACAGGAAGATTCAAAGACAAGATCTAAGAAACTGGTGGGCCTCTTTCAGCTCAAAGGTCAATGATTACCCTCCGATCTGAAACTCAGAAGTCAAAAATGGCACCCATAAAAGTGAGAAGATGGGAACATCTCCACCTACCTGGAGAGATATTAAAGCTTGTTTTGATGAACCTTTGATTCTTTCACAAAATGATCTGCAGACTGATGTGTCAGAGTTTGACCTATTCAAAGCCACATTTTAAACTTAGTGCATCTTGCAGTAAGAATTCATGGGACCTTCCATAAGTGGAGGAAACAGGAATAGACTAGGAGAAGAACATCTGGTCATCGGCCAGTGAGTTGAAGCTCACGCAAAACTGGGTTATGTAGTTAAACAAAGATCCCAGACATTAACATCCTCATCTGAGGGGCCCAAAGGCAACAAGATAGATGTTTTGGCATGCCTTATTCCAAGTCCGGTCATAAACCCTTACTGACCTCAGAACAGTTTTACCTCACACACTCTCCACTGTGGTTGCATTAAACAGGCTCTGGAGAAAAGAGTGTGTTTGTTCTACACCAGAGTGACATCAGAAATGATCAGGTCATGACTTATGGGAAGAGCTTGACATTCATCTTCACAATTCATGAAGTAGATCTTCTTTCATTGGTGCATGTAGACCATTCAGTGTGACTTTAGCTCTTCATAGCCGGATTATAAACAAAATACAGGGATCAGAGGGGTGCATTACAAGCTCAGAGGGACACATGCAGCACATTTGGTATCATCTCAGATGTCATCCGGCTCCTCCCCTTCTCTTTGGTTCATCCTGGCTCGTCATGGTTCTGATCGTTCATCATCATCCAGTGATTTAACTCGTCTGGTTAAAGCCGTCTCAGACACACAACTCCCTGCTTGGACAGAATCCCAGTTA
Source organism: Valencia hispanica (assembly GCA_963556495.2). NCBI lineage: Eukaryota > Metazoa > Chordata > Actinopteri > Cyprinodontiformes > Valenciidae > Valencia > Valencia hispanica. The sequence continues at coordinate 42,114,012 of OY747715.1, forward strand.
CTGCTTCAGTTTTCGCAGCGGAAAAGCCTCACTCTTCACTGTGACTCCTTGTGTTCACCTTTTTACAGAAGCTGATTCTTTCCCAGATCAGAACTCAAACTTTTATGGGAATTGTTTATCCTCTCCTATGTGTCGCTCGATACAGGGCTTCATGAAAGGTAGCACTGGAAACTGTTGTGAGAGCAGAACTATGTAAAATAGCACCATTATGCTCTTATTCTCAACTTTATAATCTTCATGATTCATGCCATCTTGCTCTATCAAGGATATCATCAATTGACATTGTGGTTTCCTGTAATTAGCTTTTAGCAGTTTTTTTCAATAACGTGCCTGACACCTGACATACAGAGCAAGAGGGGAGTCCTCCCAAAATATACAATGGGCTTTCCCCTACAGCTAACAAAGGCAAACAGTAACAGAAGGCATATCACTGCACATGTGGTAACGTTAGATTTTTGCTTGATGATCTTTTGCTTTGTGTGAAGTATGATGTACATGTTTTTGAGGATGTGCTTTCATACATAACATCATGTCTTCTCCTCTCTTATTTCTGGAGATTATTTATTTCCGTGCCGTGCCTCTGAGGCAAAGAGTTGTCGGGATTCCTGGTCCTGAGTAGAGTCCTGCATTAGTGATACCAGGAATATCCTCCACTGCCTGGTTGCTGATGAGCTAAACTGGCTGTACCTTAGGAAATACCTCTGGGTATCTCAAAAGTTAGAGGAAAAGCTCCCTTATATCAAAAATGAAGCATGTATTTAAAACACACACTAAGCTAAAACTAAATGTTCTTTTGAGCCATGATACTTCTCCAAACAGGGATTCATAGAAAGTTGAATGTCTGCATATAATGTGATTACACACAGTTTAACAGGTTTACTTGTCGTTCTTAGAATTCCCAAAAGTAAAATGGGAGGCTGATCTTTTAGTTATCAGGCTCCTCTACTGTGGAACCAGCTCCCAGCTTTAGTCCGTGAGGCAGACACCCTGTCTACCTTTAAGACCAGACTTAAAACTTTCCTTTTTTAAAGCTTATAGTTAAAAACAAAATGTTTCTTAGATTAAGGGGTCACAAGGGTCATCTGGGTAGCATGGTAGGCAGATGTCAACTCCTGTGTTTCACAAAGAGCTTCAAGATTCAACTGCCCAGTCATTGGTCGAATGGGGGAATAAGGGGAGATAGAATGTATGGCTATATCCGGTGGGGGGATGTAGTCCAGAAAGATCGTTCTCCCTTGCTCTGCCTGTTTCATGCCTCATTCTAGGAGGTTTAGGTTATCCTGAGCTCTCTGAGTTGTATTGTATGTATGATTGGATTGAATTGACTTTTTTTTTAAATGACATCTGCCAAAATTTGCCACCATAATTTACTTGCCAAAATATTTTGGAACCATAAAACATTCAGTAAATTGCAATCAGCCTTTCCATTGATTTTTTTAAAGCAATGTTAAAATCCCTTTTTATGTAGATGATGATGTCCTGGTCGTCTGAAACCACATTTCACCACTGTCGAAGCCTGTCAACAGCATTTTGTTTTCTTGATGAAAATTATCTCCCTATCAGGTATGAATTCATGTGTGGTCACTTACTGGCAACAAAGAAAGAAAGGAGAAAGCCTTTTATTTTCCACAAGGAAACGAGTGACCTTTGTGAAAATAAACAGGTAAAAAAGATGGATTTCTCCCCCACTACCAAAACATTCTCTTTGGAAACAGTTTTTGCCACAGGACAATGAAATAGAAAACTGATTTCAGTCTTCGAGGGATGGAACAACCTGAAGGTTAGGGACAGAAACCCACACTTCATCTCATGTCAACTAACCGTTGACCGACTTTGAATAACAAGACAGAAGGACCGATTATGTGTTTAAAAGTGTGGGGGTTAGACTGATGAGCTTTGCTCAAAGTGGAATCGATAAGATGCATAGTTTCTGCTTTTTGTAAGAGAAACAGGCAACCATGAACTTTTGCTGGCCTCCATCTGTGTTAAAACTGGAGGTGGGTGAACTTTAGTTACTCTTTTTCTTCCTGTGTTAAAACAGAAATACATACATCGCAAGTTCTTGACACCTACGCCTTCATGAGTCTGCTGTCTGGCTTTCGCTCTCCATGCACGCACACCTAGATAGATCTGCGGACACACGAAAAAGGAACATTTCTGGTAAAGCCATCTGGCTGACACATAGAAATCTGCAGATAACATAAAAAGAAGAGCTCTTGTCTACATGACCGGAAAGAGCCCAGAAGATGATATAATATATTAAGTTGTTTTCTCTGTATAGATCGTCTCATCTTGTCGACGAACTTTGCGTAAGACTGAGATCACAGCATTGTTTTTTGTACCATCTTTTTGCAGAAGTTTTAATTAAACCTGGTTAAATTTATTCAGAAGTAGTTAGATTTTTTGTGAGTGAAACCACGTTACTGAAAGAAAAGAACCGGCACACATTAAAAGTGAGATTTCCACATTCTCTGAACTCATCAATATGAAGACGACTGAAAGACCCATGCCTGAACTACAGGATTCACATCAGAGTAACAATGCAGGTAAGAACTGGAGCAAAAACAATAAGGACTATTAAGGTTTTATTTATTAGAATTGTTTTATTACAAGCTATGAAAAGTTTATCAGTGACTGACTGGGCTGACCACTGAACTCATTAAAATCCCATGTCAGGGTCATGTTTGTTAGGTCTTTAAGTTTCTGTTTCCCCTTCTCCTTACTGGAGTAATATACAACTGAAATTCAATCTGGAGAATCATTATATTTTCCTTGGGTGGCCATGCTCTAATGCATTAATGGCTGATTCCATTGTCCTGTACAGAACATTCTTACTTCTTACCAACCTTTGGCTGCCATCTTGAATCATGCCTTGTACATGTTTTTTCTCCTTTCATGCTTTCTTACACATTTTTTTTTTCATTTTAGACATTAAATAACTCAGATGAGCTAACTCAAAACAACAAATCCTAACACAATGTAATGGAAAATGTGTTTAAAAATGGTGATATAAACCCTTATACTAATGTGTATGCTACTTTTGACGTGTATGAATGGATCCTCAATACAACACAGATGCTGGTTTTTGCACTGTGCTCTAGCATCTCAAATGTCCTTTTCCTCCCAAATCTGTAGTCCTTCCTTTTAGAAGTATCTAGAAATATTTTTTAGGTTTGACAGACACATTCCAGACCTCAGTCTAATGATTAGTCAACTATGTACAAAACCACTATTCATTTATATCACTGTTAGTCTAGTAGAGTTCAATGTGTTTTACTATTTAATCTTAGAACATTAGTTTACTGTTTATTTTTATACTTTAATTTATCTTAATCCCCATTCCAGTGTTTCCTCTGTGGGAGCCCTCTGCACTGGGAGCGGTGGTCGGCTGTAGCTGTCTGGGTGCTCTCTAGGTGGCGCTTGGGTGTAGGTGGGGGTCTCGGGCTTGCCTCCACTGGGCTCCCGGTGTCAGCGCATCGGCTGCTGCTGTTGATCTACCGCTGCCGGGGCAGATGGCTCCTCTGATAGCGTTTCCTTGCATAGTTCATCTGCACTCGGCCCAATGTCCTTTTTTACTGTTGCTTTTAACTTTGTGTGTGCATGGGAGTTGGGTTGGGGGGAGGGGGGAATAAATGTGACCATGCTTTTAAATCTGTGTGGGAGGGATGGGAATGTGGTTTTATGTGGGGTCATTTTAATCTGTAAAGCACTTTGTGAACCAACTTCT